>PGWS01005562.1:0-10563 GCA_002896235.1 Cicer reticulatum
TGCATTTGATATATGCATCATACGCATCACATGCATCAACGTTTGAGTGTCATTTGTAATGCATCATATGTGAGTGTCATTTGTAATGCATCATATGTGAGTGTCATTTGCATATCATCTGCATATGTCATTATTTTGATAATTACTTGTAATTCACCCTTGTTTTTATAGGCTTAACATCCTCTAAAAAATGGTTTGTTATCTTAGGCTTAACATCCTAAGAAGAACAATAATTCAAAGGCTTTACATCTAGAGTAATTGTGAATTGATTATCAATAGACTTCATAAGAATTCAAAGGCTTAAAATTCTAGGAATCTATGACTTCAATAGAAAAGAATTGTCAAAATTATGATAAAGTTGTGTGTGTCTTATATGTTTTCTTATCTTTGTGTTTTTCCTTTGTTTTAATTTAAATTTTTAACTTTACACTTATATATATCAAAAATGTAAAATAACTTAATAAGTTAGAAATACTTAGAAATCATATTATCAAATTCATGGGAAGTCCCATAACATTATTTAAAACATTTTTTAAATAAATTCAAAGGATTGATAAGTTAAACAATTTTTGAGTACTACATTAAAGGGAATCATACTTTTAAACTTTATTTTGTGAAGATTTTTTTTTATTAATTGTATAATTGTTTATCATCATAAAAAAATGAGAGATTGTTAGTGCAAAAATGGTTTTAGCTACAATCATTTTATTGATGTTTTAATGATAACAAAAACAATACAAATAATTATCCCCTAACTATTTGCTAAGAGTGCAGATCAAGTTAAAAGATAAAGATTTATATTAATGATTATCTATTTTAAGGTAGCATAAATTATGAGTAAATTAGAGAAAAAATCTAAGTGTTTTTTAACACAATATTATCATCTAATAAATAAATAATCAGGTTTACTAATATAGTAAATCATGATATAGCAATAAGAAGTATTGCAACAAGCATATGATAATCTAAAGTTTGTGTCAAAGCATTAAAGATAAAAGAAATATATAAGTCAAGAATTGATTAAGTCTGAAAATAGCGGATTAAGTCTTCAATTGTACTGAGGCAAAATCTCTCTGTTAGGAGATGACTAGATGTAGCAATAGTTTTTTGTAAACTAGTATAAAAATACATGTGTCCCTTCTCTATCTCTACTATGTTATTTAATCTAAGTTCTTTATGATTCAATTTTATTTTTCTTAATATGATTTATAATCAGAAGTTGAATGTTTTGATAAAGAACATATATTTTTATTAGCAATTGAAATAGTTTTCAGAAATGACAAACACAATTAAAACTCCTCATTTCTTATGTTTCGAGAACCTTCATGATGTAGACCAACCTTACATGAAGGTTAATGAGCTTCAAGAACCAGGATTGATAGGGTCATTGACTACTGGGAAGATTAGAAAGCTAAAGGAATAATTGGAGAAACAAGTTGTTAATTTTATTAGTCTTAAAACCTATCGCAATATTGATCCACATCATCTTATTAATCTCTTGGTGATAGAATAATCACATAAGACTTATATTTAATTTTAGAATATAATATCATAGTTTTTAATTAGGGAATTATGTTGACTTGTGTGTGCTTAAATATTTGTAGTAGGTACAATATCATTAGTTGTGTTATAACCTAAGCACCGTGTAGTTTTGTGTTAGGTAATATATTCTTTTCATTGTAAGACATCAGTAACTTTTGAAGAAAAGAAACACTTGTGTGATATTAGAGAAATGCTCTCTAAGGTTCTTCATTGAACCAAGACTTATATTTTTCAAGAGCTCTTACTCTTGTGGTGGCTCTACTTGATCTTTATCATTTCATTTGAAGTGTGGTGATTTCTACTATTTCCTTCATTCTCCATATTTTCGTGTTTGTTTTCTCAATTTTATTTGATACTTTGTTCGAAAATATCACTTGGTTAGATTCTTCAACTCATATGGAATCACTCAAATCCATTTCATGGGGTATTCAGAGCCTCTTACCAAGTGGAAGTATTTGTCATTAACTTTTCTTAGTGTTCTTGATGTTCTTGAAGTATTTGAAATTTTAGTTTCATTTTTGTTGTATTTTGTTCCAAATCTAGTTCAATCTTGAAATGTTTGTTGTTTATAAATATTATTATATGTGTGAGAAGGTTTAGTTTAGAGATTATTAACTTTATTTGTTGTGAAACTCAAAAACTAGACTGAAGAAAAGTTCGTAGAATTTTGTTTTAGGATTTCATTCTCATCATCTTCTTCACTTGCAATTGTTTGATCTATAATTTCACTTGCAAACCTGTTTTTTATGTTTTTTTTTTTCATACATGTCCGATTCTGGAAATTCAAAAGCCTAACTTGATTATAAAAATTAGAGGAATTCAAATATGCCGAAATTTTTTGAAAAGATAAGTGCTTCAGAAAAGTGATTAAGCTCAAAATCACTTGTTGAAAATGCATTTTACAACCAATAAAAAATTCCAAAATTGGTTCACCTTGAGACATCAATCATTATTGTCTTTATTAGTCATTGCAAGTGTTTATTAGTACCTTACCTCTCACATATTTTTGACTCACATATTTGAATCATTTAGTTTCAATCTTTCTTGAGTTTTTGTTTCATTGATAATCTATTTGAATGTGTCTTCCTTTGCATATATTTTCTTGTTTTTCTTTTAAGTTCATTGGTTTTGTCTTTCAAGTTTATCTTGTCTTGTTTGGCCTCTTGAGTGATAACTTTCATGTGTGTTTTGTCCATTTGTGTATATATTTACCATAGACTTGATTGAGATTTGTTTTGTTGTTTTAAAAACTTGCAGTTGCATTAGGGAGTGGAAAAAGGCTAGAGTGAACATTATGAACAAAGTCATCATTGAGTGATATACGCGATTGATACATTTCTTGAGTGTAAATACTTAGTGAGCGGTGGTGACTTTACTTTTATTTTCTTAACTTATTCTTATCATTTACTTGATTATTGTGGTACTTGTTGCTTCTTGTTGTTGAAATAATGAATGGAAGTGAATCAAACTCTCTTCTTCTAGAACCTCTTCTCTTATGAATCACGTTACAAAATTTTCGAATTCTCAAATGAATGCTTGGAGAGAAGAGATTGTGAATCAAAGAGATAGGAGATTTCATCATGGAAGATCCTCTCAAAATAAAGATGGGTTTAAAATCGAGGAAAGTAGAAGACAAAGAGAACAATGTGAGGCACCATATAGACTATTATGAGAGAGCATCATAGGAATCATGAGAGAATCCATAGAGATTGTCATGGAAATGAGAGGAGGAGTCAAAGATATAAATGATACATATAAAGTTAGCAAAATTAAGTTCCCTTCATTTCACAGAAAAAATGATCCAAAATCATATCTTTATAGGGAGCTTCAGATATATCAATTGTTTGAAGCTCATGACATTAAAGAATAGAGGATAGTTAAGTTGGCTACCTTAGAGTTTAAGGATCAAGCTTTACTTTGGTGCAGGGCTGCACGTTGGTTTGGTTGGTCCGGTTTTGACAAAATTCGATATCCAAACCAATCGATTATTATTGGGTTGGGTTGAGTTCTAAATCCTTATTTGTACATTTAATTAGAACTAATCCGATCAAGAACGGGTTAGGTTGGGTTGGCGGGTAATATATAAATAGCCACCTGTTTTTTATTTTATGGGAGAAATATAAGTAACAACAGTAACAATTTAATTGAATGAAAATATATTTAATACTTGAATGTCTCAAAAACCATAAAATTTCAATCACATTATTCAATTCTTTAAAAAAGCCAACAACCTCAAAATAATAATAAAAATAATAATAATATAATAATTATGATAATAAAATAAATAAATAATCATAATAAAATAATAATAAAAAATATATAATAATAATAATAAATCCAAAAATCTTCAAATACATAAATAAATTCAACAAGTTTCAAATACATATGTACAACCAACAGTAAATCAATAAAATATAAAAATTTATCAATTTTAAGCAATATCAACTTCAAGTCCAAGCACTTAACAAGATCCTCAAGTTATGGCAGGGAACAATTGAGAATCTACAAAAACAAATATCTATAATAAAAGTGAGGAGATAAAGAAGGAGAAATAATAAATAAGTAAAATATGCATGAAACAAATGCAATAGCAAGTACCTTAAGATGTAGTAGTGATTGTGTTAAGCACAACAATAATCATCCCAACATCAAGTGAAACTAATTCAGAAAACTTTAAAATTTTAAATACAATACACAATATCATCAGCACACCAAATGATTAAAAGAATAAACAAACCAAAAAAAAAAAGGAAAATCAATTTGAAAGTTAAAATAAAACATTCGTACCCGACTCAATCTTTTGTACTTATACAAACTCAGCTGCTAAATCAATTTTGGGTAAAAATCAAAGATTCAACAGTAGGGATATTTAATGAACTACATAATGAAACGAGGATTCGACCTCCTGTACTAAAAGCCGACTCAGATGATACAATAGACATTGGAATAGCCAAAATATCTCGAGTTATGCGGAAAAAAAAACATTATATTTATTTGTTTTTCCTTTCCACCATTTAAGAATGTCAAATGTAGGGGAGTCCTCTTCAACACCATCCTCTGAATACCTAAACAACTCACTTTTTTGCAACTCACCTTGTGTTGGAAATGATGGAAGATAAATGGCATTGATGATGGCTTTTAATGTTGTGAATTGAAAAATGAGAAGTCCCACATAGAAGGGAACACACTCATTTATAACCTTTATAAGGTGTTAGTTTCACAATTGGGTTGGGCCCCAAGGGGCACCGCAATTTTGTGAAGGAGGGAGAACGCAAAGCAAACGAACCCACCAAACGCGCGGCGGACCGCGCCGCCCGCAGCCGTCCGGCCCGGCCATCGGCTCGGCTTGGCTTTGGCTCGGCTGGTATTAAAGTTATTATTTATTTAATTAATTAATTGCTTGCGTAATCACAAATTACGAAAACTGCATCACAAGGTCAAAATCAATGTTCTGTTCCAGTCAAACCCTAAACAGACTAATCTTCTGTCATTTGCTTTAGTCAAAACCTAATGACTTAGACTTCAGTTATTTGCCAAGTCAAACCCTAAAGCTATCTACTTTCCACGTTTTGATTATTGCGACGATCATGAAGCCTAGTCAGTCAGTTTCCTATCTCTGAGGCACCGTTTTGGTAGCCAGCTGATGGATCTCGTGTTCTAGGATCCCCTTTTTCCTCAGATCCAGTTGCTGAACTCATCTATAAATATAGAATTCCCTCACTTGGAAAAAGCACTCTAAAGCTCTCTGATCTGAGCTTTCTCACTTCCTCCACCTAATTTCTGCTTCTTCTTCTTCTTTCTTTTCTTGAGTAGTCTTCGTGCTATATTAGAGTGTCAGTCATTGCGACTGCTACAGAGGATGTAATTCTAGAATGGTTTCTACAGTGCAGTCAGAACTCTGATACAATGAATCTGGCTGTTTTTACTTGAGACTTCGTGGTTGATAGTCTGCCTTGCACAATTTTGGGCAGTGCCTCGAAACGTCTTAAAGAGAGCGACCTAGTCCGCGACTCAACCCAGTAATATTTTCGGTGGCATAAATTGTTTTCAAAGGTTTTCGAATTTCAAAAACAACAATTTTAAGACGTTTTCGAACTGCCATGTCTACCGACGAAATTACTGGGCCAGGTTCATCTGCTTCTGACTACAACAAACCATTTCGGTTTGAGGGAAGTCACTTCAAACGATGGCAACAAAAGATGCTGTTTTTTCTAACCACGAAAAAGCTTGCCAACGTTTTGAAGGATGATATTCCGGTTGTACCAGAAAAAGGTGAACAAGCTGAAAAGGATAAAATAGCTGCTGAATTAACCCTATGGGAAAATAATGATTACTTATGTAAGAATTATATTCTCAATGGACTTGCTGATGATCTGTATGACTACTACAGCTCCGACAACAATACTGCTAAACAGGTTTGGGATGCTTTAAAGAAGAAGTACGATACTGAGGAAGTTGGAGCCAAGAAGTATGTTGTAAGCCGCTACCTCAAATATCAGATGACAGATGACAGATCAGTGGAAGCTCAGTCTCATGAAATCCAGAAAATAGCCCACAAGATCATCACTGAAGGTATGTCCCTAGATGAACAGTTTCAAATTGCTGTTATTATTGACAAATTACCCCCTGCTTGGAAAGAATTTAAAAAATTCTCTTAGGCATAAAACTAAAGAATTCTCTCTAGAAAGTCTGATAACCCGCTTTAGAATTGAGGAGGAATCTCGCAAGCAAGACTAGAAAGATGAAATTCTTCTTGTAGCTAATAACAAGAAAAAGAAGTCCATCGGAGCAGTTCTGAAGCCAAACGGTAAACAACTGAAGAATCAGAACCGCAATTCAAAGAACAGCAACAGGAATGGGAACCACCAAAGGGTCCCAATTGCCAGGCATCCACCACCTCCTAGAAATGGCCATCTCCCCTTTCTCTGTTACTATTGTGGGAAAGAGGGTCATATGGCACGCAAGTGTAGGTACAAGCCAGGCGCTGTAAATCAGGCCAACTTGACCGAAAAGCAATTCGTTGCAATGATAACTGAGATCAACCTCGTTGGTGGATCAGATGGATGGTGGATAGACACTGGCGCCTCACGCCATGTCTGTTATGATCGTGCTATGTTTAAAACATACACTGCTGCTGAAGATAAGAAAGTGTTGTTGGGAGACTCCCACACCACTAATGTTGCTGGAATTGGAGATGTGGAACTAACTTTCACATCTGGAAAGACCTCAATTCTGAAGGATGTAATGCACACTCCAGAAATAAGAAAGAATCTGGTCTCAGGGTTTCTTCTCAATAAGGCAGGGTTCACTCAGTCTATAGGGGCAGATTTGTACACCATTTCTAAAAATGGTATTTTTGTTGGGAAAGGGTACGCCACTGACGGCATGTTTAAATTGAATGTTGAAATGAATAAGATGTCTCCTTCTGCTTACATGTTGTGTGATTTTTAATATTTGTTCATGCTAAATCTCTGTCATATAATCATTTTTTAACATGTGATCATATTTATGATTTTAGGCTTGATTCACTTTATTCTTAAAAAGGTATGATGATTAATGCGTATTTTTGCAGTTCAAGCAAATATAACTAAGAAATCCCATAAATCATGTTAGAAGAATTCTGAACCTAGATATTTAATACACTCTAACATATGTGAGCTTACGGAACGCAACCAGAAATGAAAACGTTATTTCATCACTTATTTGACGATTGTTCTATTTACTTACGCTATATCTCATCGAAAATAAAGTAAGTGCTTGACATGTTTAAATATTTGGACTGATATAGAAAATCAATTTAACAAAGATTAGAGTTTCGTATGATAGAGGAACAAAGTATGACGCTTATTAATGAGTTCTATAAAACAAGGAATTGTACATGAAACAGATGCACCATATTCACCCTGAATGATGTAAAGCTGAAAGAAGAATAGAACTCTTACTGAATTAGTTGTTGCTATAATGCTTAATTCTGGTGCTGCATCTCATTGGTGGGGGGAAATTATTTTGACTATTTGCTATGTTTTGAATAGAGTTCCTAATTCTAAAAGCAACACATCTCCTTATGAGATAATGAAGAATAGACAGCCCAACCTATCTTATCTTCGAACCTGGGGTTGTCTGGCTTATGTCAGAATCCCCGATCCCAAGCGAATCAAACTCGCCAGTAGAGCCTATGAATGTGCATTCATTGGGTATGCAGTAAACAGCAAAGCGTATAGGTTTTATGACCTAAACGCGAAATTGATCATAGAATCAAATGATGCTGACTTCTATGAAGATAAATTCCCTTTCAAATCAAGAAATAGTGGGGGCAGCGGACCAAGTCAAGTTCCTGTGACAACAAGCACTGAAAGCAACAAACAAGACGAAACAGAAACTCGAAGGAGTAAGAGAGTAAGAGTTGCTAAAGATTATGGACCAGAATACATGGCCTACAACATAGAAGAGGATCCTGCGAACATTAAAGAAGATCTGTCATCCTTAGATGCAGATCTGTGGCAAGAAGCTATAAACGATGAAATGGATTCTCTAGAATCTAACAAGACCTGGCATCTGGTAGACTTGCCTCCTGGTTGCAAACCAATAGGTTGTAAATGGATCTTGAAAAAGAAACTGAAACCCAATGGATTTGTTGATAAATACAAGGCTCGCCTTGTAGCCAAAGGTTTTAGACAAAGAGCGAATATAGATTTCTTCGACACTTTCTCACCAGTCACTAGACTAACATCCATTAGGGTGCTTATATCACTTGCGGCTATTCATAACCTGGTGATACACCAGATGGATGTTAAAACAACCTTTTTAAACGGTGACCTGGAAGAAGAAATCTACATGGAACAACCTGAAGGTTTTGTAATTCATGGACAAGAAGACAAGGTCTGTAAGTTAGATAAATCTCTGTATGGTCTTAAACAAGCTCCTAAGCAATGGCATGAAAAATTTGATAACTTGATTACTTCGAATGAGTTTAAAGTAAATGAAAGTGACAAATGTATTTACAACAAATATGAAAATGACATTTGCACTATCTTATGTCTCTATGTAGACGACTTACTCATATTTGGCTCAAACATTCATGTTGTGAATAATGTGAAATCATTGTTGAGCAACAACTTTGATATGAAAGACCTCGGAGAAGCAAGTGTAATCCTTAGAATCAAGATTACTAGGTCAGAAAAGGGAATTTCTTTGGATCAATCTCACTATATTGAAAAGATCCTAAAGAAATATGATTACTTTGACTGTAAACCTGCTTGTACACCATATGATCCAAGTGTGAAACTTTTCAAGAACTCTGGTGAAGGTGTAAGACAAACTAATTATGCGAGCATCATTGGCAGCCTCAGGTATGCCACTGATTGTACTAGACCCGACATTGCCTATGTCGTGGGATTGTTGTGCAGGTTTACTAGTAGACCTAGTATGGGGCATTGGCACGCTATCGAAAGAGTCATGAGATACCTTAAAAGGACCATGAGTCTCGGATTACATTATCAAAGATTTCCTGCCGTCCTTGAAGGATACAGTGATGCTGATTGGAACACCTTATCAGATGACTCCAAGGCAACCAGTGGCTATGTTTTCAGCATAGCCGGTGGTGCTGTATCATGGAAATCGAAGAAACAGACAATATTGGCTCAGTCCACTATGGAGTCTGAAATGATAGCACTAGCTAATGCTAGTGAAGAAGCAAGCTGGTTGAGATGCTTGCTAGCAGAAATCCCTTTATGGGATAAGCCGTTACCAGCTGTGTTGATCCACTGCGATAGTACCGCGACTATTGCAAAAATTGAGAATCGTTATTATAACGGTAAGAGACGACAAATACGTCGTAAGCACGACACAGTTAGAGAATTACTTTCGAAAGGAGCTGTTATTGTGGATCATGTACGCACTGATGAAAATTTAGCTGATCCTTTGACGAAAGGATTATCTAGAGAGAAAGTCCAAAATACATCCAAAAGGATGGGACTATTGCCTATAGATAAATGAGTCACTTATGATGGTAACTCGACCTAAAAGACTGGAGATCCCAAGAATTAGGTTCAATGGGTAATAACAAGTCATAGTGATATGAGATGAACATGCTATGTTTTATATGAGAAGCATGATTCCTGAAGCGATAAAAGGATGAGATAATAGAAACTCTTAATGAGATCTATACTCTATATGGAGTGGGGTACCTAGTGGCTACATGAGTACTCTTGATAGACTCACCTACGTGAATGTGGAAGTGGGGGCCGCTTCCTATGGAATTTTGAGGCAGAATTCCTAGAGCGTTCACTAGACTGGGATACACGTGCATGGCCCTAAATGCACGGGCTTAGAATACACCTAATGAAAAGGTTGTGTGTGGGTTTGATGTCAGAGATAGAGTTCAAAACTACGAGTTACTCTTGTTGAATCTGAATCATACTCGCTATGCAAAGGTTCAAGTCGAAAGACACCTTTGTTTATGCACAATCTTATAGAAGCGTTTGACGCTATTCAAGAATCTATTTTTAAATTCAAGTGGGGGATTGTTGGAAATGATGAAAGATAAATGGCATTGATGATGACTTTTAATGTATGAATTGAAAAATGAGAAGTCCCACATTGGAGGGAACACACTCATTTATGACCTTTATAAGGAGTTAGTTTCACAATTGGGTTGGGCCCCAAGGGGCACCGCAATTTTGTGAAGGAGGGAGAACGCAAGCAAACGGACCACCACACGCGCGCGCGCCGCCGCCGCCCGCCCGTCCGTCCGTCCGGCTCGGTCCGGTCCGGTCCGGGTTGTGGTGTATTAAAGTTTTTTTAACAGATGGAAATTAATTAATTGCTTGCGATATGTCACATATTACGAAACTGCCATCCACAAGGTCAAAGTCAAAGTTCTGAATCTAGTCTCTTGTGCCTTGCTCAGTCAAAACCCTAATTTGACTTAGCTTCAGATGTTTGCCACGTCAAAACCCTAAAGCTGAGTCTTTCCCACGTTTTTGACTTTTGCCCGGTCAAGGAGCCTTGTCAATCACGTTT
>PGWS01005573.1:0-17255 GCA_002896235.1 Cicer reticulatum
AATATTGGTAGTGGATAAAAACCAAATCCAAATATACAAAGTGTTATCCAACCGGTATAAATAAACCAGATTATAACCATATGATTTTAAACCGGATATTTAAAATAGATTTGGATCCGGTTTTTGAATTTGGGCCTATATAACGCGGTATTTTGCACGAGCCTAGTCGCACCCACAAAAAAAAAAAAGATAAAATGATCAAGAAATATCTTTTTTAAAATTACAATAATACTTAAAACCTTAAATTATAATCATCTCTCGTTCCTCTCTTTACTCTCCTGATGTGTGCGTCGAGCCGTTGTCGTGTCGCATTTTGCCGTCTTGCGCCGCTGCTGCCTCGCCTCGGCCATATCGCCTGATGTGTTGCGTTGAGCCACTGTCGTGCCGCCTCTTGTCGTTGCACCGCTGCTGCTCGCCTCAGCTTGCCTCAGCCATTGTCGTCAAAAATCCAAGGTTTAGATTTGCTGATTGCTAAACAAGATGTTTGTGCTTATTTTTGTCCCGCTTATTTTTGTTGTTGATTTTTTGTTGCTAATTTTTGTCCATGATTTAGAATGATGGCTGCCTGTTTAGAATGATAGCTAAATTGTTGTTGCTGATTTTTGTTGTTAAATTGGTTTATTTAAATTGTTGTGTGCTGATGGCTGTCTATATATTGAAACAAGATATACGACAGATTTAAAATGATGGTTGTCCTAATTTGCTGATTTTGTTTCCTAAATTTGTTTCTTTAATTGTTAATTTTGCTGATTTCGAATAAAGAAACATAATAATGACTGCCATATTTTAGAATGCAACTCTTTAAAGAGCGTAGAACATTACTTTAAGTTATTCTTAAGTGTCATGTATTTAATTTATTACAACTTAATTTCTTGCAACTTATTACAACTTTTTGCTATATAGTATTATTTGTATATTTGATTTATACATATTATAATTTTATGTCGTCCACCCAAAAACTTTAGTCAATTTCTGCTACTGTTAACAATGCACTATAACATATATGCTAAGTACTAGTTTGATATAAATCAAAACACTATATAATCCAGTTAAAGAAACATGCATTCACAATAAACTCTTTTAAAAGTGTATATAAGTCATGTGTTGTTAGTATGTGTAAGACCTACATTTTTTTTTCTCTATTATTAGTAGTATGTGAAATATATTTTATTTATTTTATTTTATAATTTATAATGTAGTTGTTATTATTAATTTTTATCTAATTATTATTTTTTTAAATATATATGTGTATGACATGATTATTTAATTTGACTAAATATTTTGCTAAATTGTGTGAAAATTCATTTAAAAAATATTATAATAATGACACGATTTAACTATTTTTAATAAACAAAAATAATAAAGGTATTTAAGATTAGTCAACTGTCCAAATTTTAGTTAGTAAGAAAAACCATATAGATCTCTAGTATGTTACTAGGCTAGGTTAACAAGAAGAAAAGAAAGAAAGAAAAGAGATGCATAAGTCCCTAGTTAATAGCTACTTTGGGTTAGAAAAAAAAAAAAGGAATATTGAATCCTAAAGAGTGTGCAAGAGAGGGGAAAGAAACATTAATGCAGCCACGATGAGAGAAAGAAGGAAAATTGGTTCTAGTGGTCTATGGTTGTGCAAGGAACTTGCTCCAATTTCGTTCAAATTTTAGTATGTCATCTCTATCTTTGAACTTGACTTATTTATATAATCTATTGATATTTTTTACTTTCACTCTGACTCAATTTGATAAAACCTTTGATTATAAAATAATGACTTTTTGATGCAAAATTTATGTTTGTAAATTAAAATATTATTTTTATGATAAAGATGTTATTGTTGTTACTAATCATAAACTGATTTTTAGTAAATAGCTTGATGATGATGGATAATTTTGAAAATGATGTTTGATATTATTATTATTATTATTTGTTTAAGAAATCTTTTTAGTTTAAAAGCAAAATTGTGATATGCAATTTATTTTCTTAGAAGTGTTCTTGATTTTCTTATGATATTGATATAGAAACCTATTTTGGTTAGAGAAAATGTTTATATATGTCGAAAATTAATTTTCATCTGGTAGAAGTCGTTATAACGGCAGATCGTGTTTTGATAATACAAAATCATATATTGGCTACAAACTAAATTTTTATTTGTTAAAAATTTTATATGTAATAGTTTATTTTGAGAATTTTAGAATATTTTAATGATGTTAAATAATAATTTTTTCTAGAAATAAAAATGTATTGAAAGTTGTGTATAGTTATTCTTTAGAAATATCAAATTATAATTTTTATGAGACAATTGTGTGCGAGGTTGTGTTGATTAATAAAATAATAATAATAATAATATAATAATATATAATAATAATAATAATAATAATAATAGTAATAGTAATAGTAATAATAATAATTTGGTTGTTTAAAAGAATTTTGTTAAATCTAAACTAACCTAAAATTATTGAGTAGGGTTAATAGTTGAAGACAATAATTAAATACTAAGTTAATTATACTTATTTGAAGGTCTGAATCGAGTTGAACAAGAGTGTGCCGCATAATTCTAAAAATAACTTTGGTAAACGATAATGACATCACTCTATTTGTTTATCTACTTTAATTACATGTTATATAAAATGTATTATGATGTTTAGGTATTAGTTTTGTTTGTGTGTTATTTTCAATATATGTGTTATATAAATTATATGTTTATGAATGATATTATGAGATTAAGTAATTTGCATATTTTTATTGGTAACGAATGGGTTATTCAAGGTGATAATTGTGTCTAAACATATGTTGATTTTGGACACGGTTGAATAGTTTTGAACGCTCTGGTTGAATGATTTATTTTGTTGCTAATTAAGGTGATGAAATTCATGCATGCATTGGTGGCGTAGACCTAGTCGCGAGTATGTGATGAAAGTTTCTTGAAAAGACAATGTGATTCAGAAAAATATTCAACGATGGAGTACTAAACATAAAACTCTGAAGAGCATTCGTCTAACTATGAGACATTATCCAACGATGGGACTCTTTACTCTAGATAGTAGTGATATTTTAGAATCATGTATTGACATAGTCTAACAAATATGATTTATGCATTTTGATTGATTTGTATTTTTGGTGCTTTGTGATTTTTAACTGATAAATGAATTATATGATTTATTTATATTTTTTGCTATAACAACTATATATGCATGTTTATTTGTTTTGTGTTTGATATTTGGAGATGACTCTTACATTTGACGGAACGTCACATATAGTATTATTAAGTGAATAATGTCGCGGGTCAACCTAGTAGGAAAATGCATGAAACACAATAGCATGCACTTGGAGACTCCGAGACTTTTGTATTGGTGTTAGACTTGTTATGAGAGTTTTACACAAGTGCTCTAAAGTTATGACCAATTAAGATTTATTTTTAGGTAGTAGAACGTCAAAGTTTGTATTTAGGAGTTTCTTTTATTTAACGTATTAAATTTATTTTTTGTAATTACACATACACTGATTAATTATTTTTGAAAATACAATTGAAAACGTTATTAATTGATTTTAAAGTAAATGAGTATTTAGATAATTTATAAATAAAATAAATAAATCTATATTTTTATGTTTTAAAATTTTCGTTACTTAATATTTCAAAAAAGCGGAATGTTATAAAGTAAAAATAATCCGATAAAAGATACTATATTTGTATAGATATTGATAATTAGAAAAAGATTACTAAAAAAAACATATAATTAAAGAAATGATATTTTAATAATGAGTCACTTCAAAGCTTTGGTCTGCTACATGACTAATCTCCTCTCAAGTGATTAAGCCGCAGCTCAAGCTATGATCTCTTGAATAAATTAATTATTCAAGCTTTTTTTTTTTTTCAGGATTCAAATTAACCTTTGTTTGGTGTTTTAAGGCCTAATTAATGTATATGCTTTTCAATTTTTTTCTTCTGAAAAGTACATTTCATATACCTCTGCACAATTTAACCTACAATAATACTTTAGTGAAGTAGTTTCACTAACCAGTTATTCACTTTTAGTAAAAAAAAAAACCAATTATTTATTACTTTAATTAATGCGTAGGGAAAATATTTTTTTTAGTTGCGTGTACAAAATATTTAAACAACAGTCAATATGAAATAGAGTTAGTATTGCTGTAAACTACATGCATTTCGTTTTGCTTTTTATTTCTACTATTTCATCATTTTCCCTATTACTTAGCACCGTCTATTTTTATTTTTCATTGTTTGAATTCTCATTTTATTTTTACGGTTATTTTATAATAAGTAGCAATAGGAAATATCAAATAGAAATTAAGTAAGAGTTTTATTTTATAAGTTTGTTACTATCCATAAAAAGGATTAATAATTAACTACTCAAATGATAGAAAATGATCCAAAAATCACATGTATATGATGTTGAAAACCCTAATAATTTTAATGCAATAATGAACATATATAAAAAATACAAAGATTACATTTGTAGAGTGCCCGAAATGGAAGATGAAGTAATAAGATGATCACAAATTTGATTCTCACCTCTAGTATAATACTAACAAATTAACAATTGACATTCGAAAAAAAAAAGCAAAACAATTGACATTCTTAATCTTGGCCATTTCAAAAAATAATAATGAACAAGATGGAGTCTAATTGAAAATATTTGTATGAATGTTATTCCCAAAAGTTTTTAAATTAAAAAAAAATTAAATTTTGTTTAGATCAACAATATTATACTATTATAAGTATTAGTAATATGAGAATTGAGAAAACAAACAATGGATAAACCATAGTTGAAAGTACAATGAAAAAACTTAAAATGAATCATATTTAATAAATGATGATGAAAATGATACAATAAATTAATTATATATAGAGCATTAACTACCAAAGTAAAAACTAACTCTAGCAAACTGATAAAATAGTTAGTTACAATAAGAGTTATAGATTACGGACAAACGAAGTTGAAGATAGAGAGGGCCAAATTCACTTCAATTTGCCTGATTGCCTTGTCTAAGAAACAACTCAAAATTTCATAGCACTGATCACAACTCCCCTAACACAAGAATAAGTGTGCTTGATTTTATGGTCAAAATAAAAATTAATTTTGAAAAACTTGTTTTTGGAAAATTATTTTTTATTCAAAGTGAGTTTAAAATAAATTTATTTTAATTTTGAATTAATTTTAATGCAAGTGATTTTGCCTGATTACACATTTTATTGAATAGAATTGTTTATACATTGTTTACATCAAAGACATGAATTAATATTTTAGGGGATTGATTTTGTATTTATCAAACAACTACTATAAATTTAAAAAATATCCATGTGGTTCAAACTCAAATGCATGTGAAATTGTTCGAAATTTATTGCTGAAACTGAAACAGAGACCTTGAGAGCTTTTACAAATAAACTATGTCTTTGGTTGTGCATCTCAGAAGGATTGGTACATTGGTTGTGTTATGACATTATCCATACTCCATAAGTGGTGAGTAAATGCCAGGGAGGAATTGGAATAAGATGAACAATTCTTTTTAGAAAGGAAGAAGATGAAAAGTTGGTGGAAGATGAACGTCGTAAAAGGGTTTAAGGCGAATGAAATTAAGGTGAGAGAGTGATTAGCGAGACTAATTCAAGTGAATTTTAATTTGAGCCATTCATTTGAATTCAATGACTCATTAATTCTCTCACTCTCGCATATGGATGTTCTTTCTCACTTGATATGCCCGTGTTTCCTATGTATATATTATTCATTATCATGTTTATTTCATTTAATTTAAGCGAAAACATATTCCACGAGTAACAACAAAGTGCAAGATATACACAACTAATCATTCAATAGTAAAATTAATTCACAATCACCATGAAAGATACAATTTAATTTCTTGCTTCACATAGAATCAGTTTTGGACGGTCAAATTGACTTCTCTTAAAAATAAAATAAAAAAATACTGCAGAGTCAAATCATGTTTGACCTGTCCCAACGTCTGTTCATGGACTGCAGACGAAAAACCAAACATTTGCTAAATGAGTAGTAATGCAAAGCGCTTTTGACTAAAGCAAATTTTGTTCTTCCAAATCAGCCAAATTAGTAATAGCCAGAAACCAGAGGCGCATTTTACTTGAAAGGTGAGATGAAAGGAAAATCAGCATGCACCCTTCTGCTTCCTCTTGCCCTCTATGAGTGAAGAAATATAGGCACATTTGGTTTGGATGTCATTAAACTCATTCTCCAAGTCCTCAACCTATTTTAAGTCAGCAACATGAACAAAAATAAAACATAAAGACCTTTGTTATCATAAGAATCAAACTTTGCTCTTTAACTATTATTACCGTCTTTTTCAACTCTGTCTCCTTTTGCCTGTACTCCTCACACCTGTAGAAATGGGTTTCAGTGGAATTTATTTAACAATAAAACTATTAAATAAGATGCTCGGGCACTGCAAGCAAATAAATACCAGAAAGTGATTGTCACGTTGACCTTGCATTCCAGAATTTAGAAATATATACCATAAAACATTGTTTAATAAGCCATAAAGTTACTAATGATTCATGATTCCTATATTGCACAACCAAAATATACGATATCTTAATGGAGCATAATTCTTTGATGTGAAATTTCATTTATATACATGCATGACATAAAATATCTAATACAACAACAGATCATATGAGAAAAACATCTAATCATATGATTGTAAAGCAAATATATGTACATTTATATAAGAGAATCATTCAACTAGGAGACGATAACATTCACCAAAAATAGGAAACCAAGAGAAATCTGAGTGGCTCAAAACCACATCCTTGTCACAAGTAGGAAAAGTAATAAAAAGTCTTGAGGTTCAACAAACCCATTAAGAGTAGGGAATGGGATTGATCAAGTGTTGTGTTACTTAGTTGAAAGAGCGGGTAATAAATGTCAAAAAGGATTGAAAAGTTGTGTTTTCTTGAAGTATTTTATTTGTCACTGTACATATAATTTGAAAAAACTATCTACCTCGTGAAAAGTTTTATGTTTTCTTCACAGATATCATCAATAGATACTAACGCTGAAGCTCCACTTGATATACCCTGTTGATAGAGACAACACATTAATCATGAGCCTCCAAATGCAGCAGTGTACTCACACTTAGGAAAATAAAATAAAAACATTTTAAAAAACCATTGTTTTTTAGTGTAGTTTTATATGGCTAGTTCCAAGCCCAGAGAAAAGTATCAGTAGGAAATCGACTATCATCTTATCGTTAAACCTTTACACCAAAAGATCTATATAAATGCATCCAAACCAAGGGAGAAAAAAAACGGAACTCTAACCTCTTGCTGCAATATGGAATAAGAGATGCCGTGCAAGTATTAGCAAAGAATTTAATTCACACACAATTTAAATATCAGGCATGAAAAAATGATTTCTAAGTTGGTATCATTGCAATCCATAGCAGTATACCCTTTATGTTAAAAATGTTTCTTATTCCTACATCTTGACTAGCTGGAGCCCTATCAGCAAAAATTAATGCAAATCATTCTGCTCTATATACATCATATCCATTCATGAAAGGAATAAGAAAATGACCAAAATACTATGAGTAATCCATTCAAGCAGATTTAAGCCATTGTAAATGTGTACAGACTCTGCAGATATTATTAGACCCAATAATGCTAATCAACCAAACATTACACACAATTACAGATAGGATCTCGTTAGGAAAAAAATTGGTTAAAGAAAGGATAAGGTACAAAATAAGTAGCTATACAGGAGGGAAACATAGTAATGATTGTTTATAATGCAAGGGTGAAAAAGCAGATATCTACTTTGCTGTTCTGCTTTCTGCTTGAACTCGATATAAAAAATAAATGGAAAAGGGAAATTTAAAATGATTCTGGTAATTCCTATACAACTACCAAAACCTTTTACTAATAGATGGAGCCGGCGTGTCATGGACCATACAATGCCACAATGTCCAGCTATTGATCATGTCCAAGTTTCCCTCTACCTCTCAATTATTTGGCTACCCTCTACCTAGTCTACCCTCCTCACACATGCCCAAACTAGCTATCATGAGACTCTACCAATGTTTTTGCAATGGGAGCTACCCATACTTTCACTCTACCAATTTCTTCCATACTCTGTGTTGAATAAGAGAAAATGAGAGAGACATATGGTGAAACCGTGTGCCTGAACTACACAACGGAGTCTGTTTTATATAGGCTCAAGGAAATAAATACAAAAATAAATATGGGAGATATTATCCCTATTTACATGATATGTAATAAATATAAATATATTTTCAACACTCCCCCTCAAGCTGGAGCATATAAATCATATGCACCAAGCTTGTTACATATATAACTGATTCGAGGACCTCTCAGAGACTTAGTGAATACATCTGCGAATTGATCATTGGAATTAACAAAACTAGTGGTGATGTCGCCTAATTCGATCTTCTCCCTTACAAAGTGACAATCTATCTCAATATGTTTGGTCCTCTCATGAAAAACTGGATTAGAGGCAATGTGCAATGCTGTTTGATTATCACATATTAATGTCATTTGTGTTGCTCTTCAAATTGAAGCTCTTTGAGTAACTGTTTCAACCAAATGAGCTCACAGGTCACTAATGCCATAGCCCTGTATTCAGCTTCAGCGCTAGATCTTGCAACTACACTTTGTTTCTTACTCTTCCAAGATATTAAATTTCCTTCAACAAGTACACAATATCCAGAAGTGGATCGATCGCCTATCAATGGGTGAGCCTGCCCAATCGGCATCTGAATAACCAACTATCTGAGTATGTCCTCTGTTGTCATAAATTAGACCTTTTCCTGGAGCACCTTTAATGTATTTCAAGATTCGTATCACAGCATCCCAGTGTTCTTGACAAGGAGAATTTAAGAATTGACTTACCACACTGACTGCAAAAGAAATGTCTGGACGGGTGACTGTGAGGTAGTTTAATTTACCAACCAATCTTCTATATCTCCCTGAATCTAAAAATGGCTCCCCATGATTAGGTAGAAGTTTGGATCCATAGGAGTGTCAACCGGTTTGCATTCAACAAACCTGCTCTTCAAGAATATCCATAGCATATTTTCTTTGTGAAATTACTAAGCCGTCCTTAGATTGGGCTACCTCAATACCCAAGAAGTAGCGGAGCTTGTCAAGATCTTTAGTTTGAAACTGATGAGATAAATGTTGTTTCAATTGGAGTATGCCCTGTTGATCACTACCAGTTATGATAATATCATCTACATAGACAATCAAGTAAATGCACCCTTGGGTTGAGTGGCGATAAAAAAGAGAATGATCAGCTTCACTTCGAATCATGCCAAATTGTTGCACTACTGTGCTAAATCTACCAAACCAAGCTCGAGGAGACTGTTTAAGACCGTAGAGAGACCTCTGAAGTCGACAAACCATGGTAGAGGACTCCCCCTGAGCAACAAACCCGGGTGGTTGCTCCATATACACTTCTTCTTCAAGGTCACCATGCAAAAAAGCATTTTTAATGTCAAGTTGATGTAGAGACCAATGTCTGATGGCTGCAATAGAGAGGAGTAGTCTAACAGAGGTCATCTTAGCCACAGGGGAGAAAATATCACTGTAATCGAGGCCAAAAACTTGAGTGTACCCTTTTGCTACCAAACGAGCTTTAAAACGATCAATCTTACCATCAGGACCAACTTTCACCGTATAAAGCCAACGACATCCTACTAAAGACTTTCCCGACGGTAAAAGGAACCAATTCCCATGTACCACTACTCTGAAGTGCACACATCTCGTCAATCATTGCTTGTCTCCACTTTGGGTGAGATAAAGCTTCACTTGGAGATTTAGGAATAGAAACAGAAGACAGGGAAGACAAACAAGTATAATGCAAAAGAGAAAGACGATGATAACTCAAGCCAATGTAATGAGGGTGGGTTACGAGTAGGACGTATACCTTTACGAATAGCATAGGAATATCAAGGGTCGGATCCGATAAAGAAGGAGGTGACGGTGAAGGAGCGTCTGGAATGACCTCGGTATCAAGAACAGGTGTAGGGACATGTACAACCGATGGTGGTTGACGACGACGATATGTCTGAAGAGGTTTGTACAGTTGGAGGATCAACAAGAGGAGTCTCAAGTGGGACAGTGGGAGGGGCCACAGGAGGTGTCTCAGGTGGGGCATACGTAATAGGCTCTAATGGCAAAGGAGAAGGTGAAATAGACTTTGGTAGGTCCAGAGGATAGTTGCAGACAAAGGATCAGGAAGCGACTCATAGTATGTAACAGACTCAAAAAATGTGACATCAGCCGATATGAGATATCGTCGAAGAGTAGGAGAATAACAACGATAACCTTTTTGGGACCGACGATAACCAGAAATACACATTTTAATGATCGAGCTGAAAGTTTGTCAAGACCAGGAGTGAGATTGTGGACAAACATGTAGATCCGAAGACCCGAGGAGGAAGTGAGTGAAGAGGGGTACCAGGAAAGAGGATCGAGTGAGGGACTTTGTTATCAAGAGCAGACGAAGGCATGCGATTTATAAGATAGCACGATGCTGTGAGAGAGGAGAAAAGAGTCTTGTTACCAGTAATGTGATCAGATGCACCAGAGTCGAGAATCCATGGGGCTATGAGAAGGTGAGATGCAAACAGGTGAATTACCACTTTGTGTGGCGGAAACAGCAGAACTCGAGTTCTGACAATACTCTCTCCACCGAAGAAAATTTTTATAAGTAGCCATAATCAATAAGTAGTTACCTAAAAACCAGCAGCGAAACAGTGGCGGAATATGGTTTTTTTTTCGATGAACAGTACCGCGCGATGAATAGTGCGTGCGATGAACAGTGGACTGATTTGCTGGAAAAAAAAATGAACGAAAAGCGACAAAGAAAGGGTAAACCGGAATTGAGACACGGTTTACCGAAAAAAAATCTCACCGAAGGACAGTGGGTCTCGGGGTAATCACGATATAGGGTTGTCTCTCTTAATAGGCTCTAGATACCATGTTGAATAAGAGAAAATGAGAGAGACATATGGTGAAACCGTGTGCCTGAACTACACAACGGAGTCTGTTTTATATAGGCTCAAGACAATAAATACAAAAATAAAATATGGGAGATATTATCCCTATTTACATGATATGTAATAAATATAAATATATTTTCAACACTCTATTTCTATTCTATCATAGTAGCATTCACATCTTTGACTTTGTAGAGCTGGAATTTTTTTCCAGCTCTTCATTGCCCAATGTCGAGTACCATACAACAATGCAAGTCTTGTAGCCATGCAATAAATTTTATTTTGGGTTTAAATCATATTTTTCTATTAAAATAACCTCCAAAGCATTTCACCGTATAATTTATCCTACTTAGAATATGGTTGCCATCCACCTCTACTTTCCTCTTTACAATTTAGAAATTGGTGATAAAGCACTCAGCTAAATTGAGTGCTCCTTCAATCCCAATTAATAGTATAAAATTTTAACGACTTGGCAAGGCAAAATCTTTTCATATAATTAGTCACATCAAATTCAATTAAAAAGAGAACAATTGATTTTAACAAATCCAAGCATGGGTTTATAAAACTAGGAACTAAATCAACTATAAAGGAAGCTGCATCCATCGTCTGATACATTAAATACTAAATCAACCCATATGCAATCAACTGAGGTGCTCCGCTGAGAAGTGCAACCCTGAATTAACTAAGCCTTGATAATGCTAATAAGTTTTAAAAATGTGTCTTCCTCTAGTTTGTTAATCCTAGACATTAGAAGAATTCATATGCAAATGGGCAGTGACTACTCCGAAGCATCATCAACATCTCCAACAGGCATGATTATGAATGCATTATTCACAATAGTATGCATCTATGTGTGTTTAATAAGTTATTTTAAAAAATGAGAAAAAGTAATAAACAAAGCAATATATTTCATTCTACATCCAGCAGCAAGTATGATTATAAGTGGTAAAATTAGATAAATACGGCCTTTGCAGATTACATCAACTACTTACACACTGTTCATGAATCAAACTTTGATTCCAAGTTGCAGGAAGACCCTCATTTGGCTGATCCAAATTCAAAACTTCTTGATGTTCAGCTTCTAAGCAAATATATTTCTATCAACTCATTCCGTGAATTATTTGGATGCCCTGCTGATTGTCGAATCCGGGCTTCCTTTAGCATTTGTGATCTGAAATTTAGAGGCTGATATCCAACTAAGTGACAGTGTTCCTTCCTATCTAGTCCAGAACAAATTTCCCCATATCAAACAATGTCAACATCATAATATGGAAATTCTAGAAAAGAAGTATCAGGAAGCACTTAAATTTTCACATAATCAAGTCCTTATTGTTGGCAATTTTCCAAAAATAATACAGAAGTGAATAATGGTTCCATTCATGGCAAGCTTAATCCAACACATAATTTTCAAGGGGGCTGTTCTTAAGCTAAGTAGCAAATCATTATAGAAATGAATAGACTTTTGTCTGTCTTTATTTACTACTAAAGAAGTTGTAACTTTAACTCCAAGAACATTAACTGAAAATCTAAGTCACATGCATCAAATTGAATAATTTATAGTAAAATATGAGTACACCCCATAAACTGGTTTAACCAGCTTATTAAGGGTCACAAGTAAATTAGCAAATTAAGAAGGTATAACTACAATATACAGAAAACGAAAATTTGAAGCATCAAATCCAATCATTTTCCTAATAAAATTAGAGTCAAAACCCTGTAACTAGTTATTCAACACGGTCATTAAGACAGCTTACTGAAGTATGCAAGTGAATTAAGAAAATATAGAAGAAAAAGAACTCTAGGATACATCATTAAAGAAGCATTAGGAAATATCAAGTATCAACTACTATAAGTAAAGAAATTCGATATTGAATAGCATACATGCTTCACTAGAGCAGAAAAGTAAAATAAAAGAAACTGTCCAAAATAAATTATGTAGTACAAACAAACCAGTATTCCATCGTCATTTGTTTCAGCTTCGCTTCCAGCCGTATGAACAGTACTGATCTCTCAAAGTCTTGTTTATCATGTGCAGGTTCTATAAAATTGGCTTCAAGAATTCCTAAATATGTACCAGTAAATTAAAAACCCTGGATATTGTGAAGTTCTTGCACAAAGAAATCAACAGGAGAGGATAAGAAAATACCAACAACACCATTCCCTTTTGATGAACCATCTCCAGTTACTTTCCAAAATGGCTGCATTTTCACAAAAAGTGAACAGCATCAGATCAGGATAGTATGCTGTTAGGAGCCCAAGATAGGATTCCAAAAGAATTTGAGGAAGAACACTTGCATTAAGAAAAGATAAAAAATAATAAGAAAGAATCTGACACGAGGTATGGTATCATGTGGCAAAACGTTACTTTATGTTTGATTACCTTTACCAAAAACACTACTTGCAGCATGACCGAGTTTGGGACGGGCGATTGGCATTGAATGTGAGTCTCATGACCTTCACAAATTATCCATCCCATGTTTGTTCTGCGACAAATTTCCCTCTTACATACATTCTAAGTTGGCTCTGTTTGGTCTTTTCTAAACTTCAGACGATGGAACCGTAGTCTATCCTAGATTCATGGAAAGCCCTGATCAGGCCACTATAGTCACGCTCTACATGTTGAGTCTTGAGTGTGGGGGTTGGGGGTATTGAGTGTCCCACATCAGATAATAATATGGCTCGAATAGTGGTTACTGGTTATTACTTTCAAGTAGACACATCCCTCACCTTACAAGTCTATTTTGTGGGTTGAATTGGGCACAATCCAAATTCTAAAGAATATATTATATAGACTTCGTCTAACAATTACAAAAATCTCAAAACATCTTGATTACCATAATTACAAAACATTATTAGCATGTTAATATTCTTTACATATTTACTACTGTTGAGTTCTCTGTTGAACTCTGAACAGAGAAATAGATATAGTTTATATTTGCGAGATAATTAGTAAGGATGCTACTTTCAATGTACATGAACATATATATACGTGACTCTACTTATTGATTTCCTTTTCTACTTCAACAATATATAAGAATGGTGGTTTGCTGTATGAGAAAAGAAATACAAAATATATACTTGAAAATGCAGCTGAAAGTAAATGCAATTATAGATAAGACATTTCAAGCACTAAGAAGTCAGAACATACCTTGATTAGGCGATTTTGTGGTATACATTAAATCCAGTAACATTAAGAGAAATAAACTCCTTTATAAATCCAATGGTTGTCTCCACCATAGCCTAAAACAGACCACAGTCCTTAGTTTTGAAAAATTGAAAAATAAATTGCTTTCTTAATTAATTAAATGTCTCAGGGTGATAGATAGGAATATAGGATGGTAGACAAATAATTACTGGTTGTTGGTCATATAACACTAAATCGTCTTCTGATACTGATATGGAAGAAAATTAGAACAACGAAAAAGATGCACTAAGGGAGTTAAGGAGAAAGACAATGCAAATCATGGAGGGTCTGCTCCTCCCAAACCCAATCCTTTCATCACTCTAAATCGGCTATGACTATCCTCTCACTATTCCTGTATGCCCATGTAATACATTCTGCTGCTTACTTTCTTCACCATTCTCTCACACACTGATGTTTAAAGACGCTGATCAGTGGGATGATTACAAAAAAAAATTATCAAAATACTTTGAATTTATGACCGCTTGACTGGTTAACTAATCTGAAAAAAATGATCCTTGAATTGTCTTTCATTGAACAATTCCTCTGCATTGAGCTGCAATCCCTTGATTCAAGGGTATTACAATGATAAGAACCTAAGTACAAGTTACAAAAATAATTACAGATTTTTAGACTAATTGATATATACATTCCTAGAATAACAGACGGATTCCAAAACCAATAACAATTCTACAAATTTTTTATTTAATATCTGGAGCTAAAGATCCATACAAACAGGTTTTATATCAAGCAAACTTTATTTATCTATTATACGGTTTTTCATTCATGAGGAATATTTAGCAACTTCTATGGTAGTGTATTAAAATTGTTTTTAAATGATTTGAATGCATACTGTCATATTAGTGATCTAACCGCTTGAGTCGTGCCAATCTGGGGCTTGTATCTAACTACTGCTGAATGTATCAACTCATCTGTAATGTCAAACTGGGTCGACAGGCTTTCCCCTTAGTATGATTTTGAAGTTCGAAAATTTTCTGAGATATAGCATAGATACATATGCCTGAAAAAATATTAAGGGTCAATCAGAATAGAAATAAAAGAATAGACATTAACCGTTGCAGTATAGCTGAATTCTCAGTATTTAGCATCACCCGTAAAGAATAACGAATGCGGTAAGAAATATGTGACTGAAGCTGAACAGTTTTTTTGTTCAACTTCTTCCCGTCTCCTCTGTTGGCCTCATCTCTAAGCTGATATCCTGTGCAGCAGAACAAAGCAGATCATGATTGCTATCGAAAATATTGAAACAATATTAAGTATCGAAAAATTTACAGCAACAGCACTCCAAGCATATGCATACACCCCTCAAAACACTCATTACATTAGATCGTACGACAATACCAAACGAGTCGAATATGAGAGTTTAATATAGGAAGAAAAAAATGGCCAAACCGAGCACTTGGTATCGCTAATTTTGATGTATTGACATGAATACAAAAGATAAAGACAAAAAGCCTACAAAAACCAAATGAAAGGTGTAAATCACTGCAACCCAGTACCAAAATCATCTCTTTGCAACTAATTTTCTTGTATAAAGTATTTAATAAAGATAAGTTTAGAATATTGAAAATATTTATAGTATCTTTTATATTATATTAGAGTATCTTGAGTTAATTTTCTATGATCAATTTATAATCATAGAGAATCTTGAATATTCTCTTTATTATTATGATTTATTCCTGATTTTAGATTGAGTATATGTTTCTCTATAAATAGAGATTAGTATTGGAATCTTTGTATTGAAATCAGCATTAAGCTATTATCAAAATATTCAACCCTTATTATTTTCTCTCCTACCTTTTCCCTAAAAATCCCACAACTTCAACAATAAGTAAGCCTTAACCGGTTTTGGAATTAACAAAAGAAACAAATACAACGGAGACAATAGGAAAAGATCCAAAGAGCATTGTCATTAACTGAAATAAAGATACAGTTATAACAGTTAAACAGAAGAAAAAAAAAAATGCACTCGCTGCCCTATGGCTTTAGGCACCCTGATTACCACATATGCTGGAATGCCTCGTGCAATCTTCTCCATGATGAATCTCTTTTGAATAGATGCTTTGGCAAACCAGTGTGTATAAATTGATTTTTGACAATTTCAATAAAGGTTAAGTTTGAATAGGAGTTCTAAAGTTGAGAATTTAAATACAAAGATAACTTTGCATCAACCGAACTCCTTTAAGTTAAGTCAGAGAATCTCCGGTGCTCACTTTTAAGGAACTCATTTTTGGTGTTCATACACTACCATCAAATGTTTCCTACAATGCCACATATCCTTAAATAACTCTTACACATTTTGCTCCTATGGTAAAAAATTAAAGCAACCCTTCAGCAAGCTACACTTTCATATTATTTTATTTGCACTCAACTTTTCCCAAATAAAAATATTAATTCATTTATTATAATTTATACATAAAAAAATAATAAATGTTAATACATAAATGTACTGAGAAATACAAAATGAGAACCTAAAAGCAAAGAAAAATACACAAATATGATGAGAAATACAAAACGATAAAAATACACAAATATAATGAAAAACACAACGATGAGAAAGAAACAAATATGATGAACCACACATGACAGTGAGAAATATAATAATTAATTTTTGTTATTCTCTTTCCCCTCCCCCCCTTCTTTTTTTTTTTTTTTATGAGTTGGTTGATGATGATTGATGAAAGGAAACCATTTTTTAATCCAACGATATCATATCTTATATCAGATATCTCAACAAAATCTATGCAACCCACTTTGCCACGCTAGGTTCCTCCAATGGGAAGAAAAAATAAGGAACAGGTTCAGGCTCACTCTCTCTCACAGTTATCTCCATTGTTATTAATGTGCTGAGGAGATGTAGGACTTGGGCTTAGGGCTTAGGTCAATCTCATAAAATTGGTTTGCAACATGAGGACGGCTTAAGTCTGATATGAATTACACTGACCGTATTGCTAGTCGATGTAGAACTCACTCAACAAGACAGTGTGGAACCAATTAGTATCTAGTCAAGGAAGTGATCTCAATCATTTCATAATTTGTATTCTTATTTAAT
>PGWS01005576.1:0-11755 GCA_002896235.1 Cicer reticulatum
TTTAGTTGGTTGGTACGAAAGTCGCCCGAAAAGTCCAAATGAAATCGAGGACTAAGAGACCCTTATAGCATTCTTTTCCAAAATTTATAAATGTGTTTCGGATTACGCGCCAGATTTCAAACACTAGCCATCGTCTGGTCTGAAAATACGAATTTCGGTCCATTTTTGTCGGGTGGTACGAAAATTGCCCGAAAAGACCAGATGAAATCGATGATCAGGAGACCCTTATAGCATTCTTCTCCTAAATTTATAACTGAGTTTCGGGTTCCGAATCAGATTTCAAACACTAGCCATCGTCTTGTTCGAGGACCGGGTGACCCTTATAACATTCTTCTATTAAATATATAACAATGTTTCTTATTTCAGGTCAGATTTCAAAATCTAGCCATTGCTGGTATAAAAGTACATATTTCGGTCCATTTTTGTCGAGGGGTACGAAAATTGCCCGAAAAGTCCAGATGAAATCGAGGACCGAGAGAGCCTTATATCATTCTTCATATAAATTTATAACTGTGTGTCGGGTTCCCCGTTAGAATACAATCATAAGCCATCTTCTTGTTGGAAAATATGGATTTCATCCCATTTTAGTTGGGTGGTACAAAAAATGCCCGAAAAGTCCAGATGAAATCGAGGACCTGGAGAACCTTAAAGCATTCTTCTCCTAAATATATAACAGTGTTACGGGTTCCGCGTTAGATATCAAACACTAGTCATCAACTGGTCTGAAAATACAAATTTTGGTCCATTTTTGTTGAGGGGTACGAAAATCGCTCGAAAAGTCCAGATGAAATCGAGTACCGACAAACCTTTATAACATTCTTCTTCTAAATTTATGATTGTGTTTCGGGTTCCGCATCAGATTTCAAAAACTAACAATTGTCTTGTTCGAAAATATGGATTTCGGTCCATTTTGGTGGGGTGGAAATTAAATAGCCCGGAATATCAAATACTAGCCATAGTCTTTTTCGAAAATACGGATTTCGGTCCATTTTAGTTGGATCGTATGAAAATTGCCCGAAAAGTCAAGATGAAATCGAAGACCGGGAGACCCTTGTAGCATTCTTCTCCAAAATTTATAATTGTGTTTCAAGTTCCGCACTAGATTTTAAACACTAGCCAAAGTGTGGTCCAACAATACAGATTTAGTCCATTTTTGTCAAGTGGTACGAAAAGTCTAGATGATATCGAGGACCGAGAGACCCTTATAGCATTATTCTCCAAAATTTATAAATGTGTTTCATGTTTCGCACCAGATTTCAAACACTAGCCATCGAATTTCAGTGCATTTTTGTCAGGTGGTACGAAAATCGCCCGAAAATCCCAGATGAAATCGAGGACCGGGAGACTCTTATACCATTCTTCTCAAAAATTTATAACTGTATTTCGGGTTCTGCGGCAGATTTCAAACACTAGCTATCGTATGGTTCGAAAATTGCCCAAAAAGTCCATATGAAATGGAGGAGAAGAAGATTCTTGTAGCATTCTTCTCCTAAATTTATAACTAAGTTTTGGGTTCCGCGTCAGATTTCAAACACTAGCAATCATCTGGTTCGAAACTACATATTTTGGTCCATTTTTTGACGGGTGGTACGAAAATCACCCGAAAAGTCCAGATGAAATCGAGGACCGGGAGACACTGATAGCATTCTTCTCCAAAGTTTATTATTGGGTTTTAGGTTCCGTGCCATATTTAAAACACTTGTCATCGTCTTGTCCGAGGGGTAAGAAAATTTATTATTGGTTTTTGTTGAGGGGTAAGAAAATCACCTAAAAAGTCCAGATGAAATCGAGGATCGAGAGACCCTTATAGCATTCTTCTCCTAAATTTATAATTGTGTTCCGAGTTCCGTGTCGGATTTCAAACATTAGCCAATATTTTTTTTAAAAAACATGAATTTCGGTCCATTTTAGTTGAGTGGTACGAAAATCACCCGGAAATACCAGATGAAATTGAGGACTTGGAGACCCTTATAACATTTTTCTCCAAAATATATAGCAGTGTTTCGGATTCCGGGTCAGATTTCAAACACTTAGCCAGCTCTGGTCCGAAAATATAGACTTTGTCCATTTTTTCGTAGGGGTACGAAAATCGCCCGAAAAGTCCAAATAAATCGACGACCGAGAGACCATTATAGCAATTCTTCTCTAAATTTAATATTGTATTCGGTTCCTTGTCAATTTGAAACACTAGCCATCGTTGGTCCAGAAAATACGATTTCTATCCATTTAGTCTCAGTGTTTAAAAATCGCCCGGAAAATTCAGATGAAATCGAGGACTGGAAGACCTTTATCGAATTCTTCTCTGAATTTATAAATGTGTGTTCAGATTCCATATAATACCACTAGTTTTGAATACAAACGTCCTGTAATATCTTCACAGCGTCTAATTTCACCTTATAGCATTCTCTCCTTAAAATTTAGAACCAATATTTCAGGTTCCGTGTCAAATTTCAAAACACTTGCCATCTCATGGCATGGTCCGAAAATACAGATTAATATCACATTATTTCTCGTGAGTACGAATTCTATCCGAAAGGCATCTCTTCTCTTTAATATATAAGTCGAGGATACAAATCGCCCGAAAAGTCCAATTGTAGTCATCTTCTAAATTTATATTGTGTTTCGGGTTCCGCGTCACATTTCAAACATTAGCCATCGTGTTGTTCGAAATACGGATTTCGGTCCAATTAGTCGGGGTGGTAAGAAATCGCCCGTAATGTTCTGAAGTAAATCGAGGACCAGGAGACTCTATATAGCATTCTTGTCCTGAAAAAAAAAAATTGTGTTTCAAGTTCCGCGTCAGATTTCAACAACTATCCATCGTCGTGTTTGAAAATTCGATTTTCGGTCATTTTTGTCGTGTGGTACGAAAATCGCCCGAAGTCCAGATGAAACCGAGACCGGGAGACCCTTAAAAACATTCTTCTCCTAAATATATAACAAGGTTTCGGGTGCCGCGTCAGATTCAAACACTAGCCATTGTCTGCTCAGGAAAATACCTATATTGTTCCATTTGTCCAGGGTACAAAAGTCGCTCGAAAAGTCCATATGAAATCGAGGACGAGAGAGCCTTATAGCATTCTTCTTCTAAATTTTGTAAAGTGTTTTGGGTCCACGTCAGATTTCAACAACTAAGCCATCATCTTGTTTGAAAATATCTATATTGGGTAATTTAGTTGGGTGGCACGAAATTTGCCCGAAATGTGCAGATTAAATCGAAAACTGTGTTAATCCGGTTCTACGTCAATTTCAAACACGAAGCCCTCGTCTGGTCCGAAAAAACTGCCAGAAATATGCAAATGAAATCGAGAGAAGGCGAGTCCCTTACAACATTCTTCTCTTAAATATGTAATTAGTGTTTCGCGTTATGCAGCAGATTCCAAACATAGAACATCGTCTTGTTCGAAAATAGATTTCGGTCCTTTTTTTTGTCGTGTGTACGAAAGAATAGCCCGAAAAGTCCAGATGAATCCAGGACCAGCGACCCTTATATCATTCTTCTGCTTTATATATAACAGTTTTTGGGTTACGTGTCAAATTTCAAACACTAGGAATCATCTGGTATGAAAATACAGATTTTGGTCAATTTTTGTCGAGGGGTATGAAAATCGCCCAAAAAGTCTAGATGAAATTGAGGACTGAATGACCCTTATAGCATTCTTCTTCTAAATTTATGACTGTATTTCGATTTCGGCATCATATTTCAAACACTAGCCATCGTCTTGTTCGAAAATACAAATTTCGGTCAATTTTAGTCGGGTGGTACGAAAATAGCCTAAAATGTCCGAATGAAATCGAGGATTGAGAGTCCCTTATAGCATTCTTCTTCTAAATTTATAACTGTGTTTCGAGTTCTGCGTCAGATTTTAAATAGTAGCCATCTTCTTGTTCGAAAATACGGATATCGGTCCATTTTAGTCGGGTGGTGCCAAAATCTCCCGAAATCTCCAGATGAAATCGAGGACCAGGAGACTCTAATTGCATTCTTCTCCTAAGTTATAAAGTATTTCGAGTTCCGCATCAGATTTTAAAGTATTGGCCATCATCTTGTTCGAAATACGGATATCGGCCATTTTAATCGGGTGGTACGAAAATCTCCCGAAATGTCCAGATGAATCTCGGACCATGACTCTTAATCATACGTCTCCTAAAATATATAATTGTGTTTCGGTTCCGCTTCACATTCTATACAAGCTATCGTTCTGGTCGAAATACATATTTCGTTCCATTTTTATCGGGTAGTACGAAAATCGCACAAAAAAGTCCAAATGAAATGAGGACCAGGAATCCCTTATTTTCATTATGCTCCTAAATTTATACAGTATTCGGTTTCGCATCAGATTTAAAAACTAACCATAGTCTGTTCGAAAACGGATTTTCGTCCCATTTTGTCGGGTGGTACGAAAATCGGCCGAAATAGTCAAGATTAAAATCGGGACTAAGAGATCATTTTATATTCTTCTCCTTAATATATATAGTGTTTCAGCGTTCGTGTCAGCATTTCAAACATAACCATCATCTGTAAAACATTTTGAGCAAAGAATACGAAACTCGCCGGAATGTCCCTATGAAATCGAGGACCAGGATACCTTATAGCATTCTTCTCCTAATTTAGTAATTGTATTTCGGGTTCCGCGTCAGATTTCAAAAACTATCCATTGTCTTGTTCGAAAATACGGATTTCGGTCATTTTTTGTCGGCTGTACGAAATTGCCTGAAATAGTCCAGATGAAATTGAGGACTGGGAAACCCATATTAGAATTTTCTCCTAAATATATAACAATGTTTTGGGTTATAATCAGATTTCAAACACTAGCCATCGTCTTGTTGAAAGTACAGATTTTAGTCCATTTTTGTCGAGTAGTACGAAAATTGCTGAAAAGTCCCAGATGGAAATCCAGGACACGATAGACCCTATAGCATTCTTCTCCTAAATTTATATCTATGTACCGAGTTCTGTGTTGGATTTCAAACACTAGCCCGTGTCTAGTCCATAATACGGATTTAGATCCATTTTATAAGGGTGTAACGAAAATCGCGCCGAAAAAGTCCAGATGAAATCGAGGACCAATAGACTCTTATAGCCATGAATTTTGGGTTTCCGCGTCAGATTTCAAACAATTGCCAGCAATTTGTTCGAAAATACGATTTTGGTCCATTTTGTCTGGTGGTACAAAAATCGCCCGAAAAATGTCTAGATGAAATCGAGGACCAGGAGACTGTAATAGCATTCTTCTCCTAAATTTATAACTTTGGTTCGGGTTCCGTGACAGTTTTCAAACATTATCCATTGTCTTGTTCGAAAATTAGATTTCGGTCCATTATTGTTGGTGGTACGAGAAATTTCTCCAAAAGTCCATATGAAATCGAGGACCGAGAAGACCCTTATAACATTCTTCTTCTAAAATTATAACTGTGTTTCGGTTTGTCGCCTCAGATTTCAGACACTAAACATCATGTTGTTCGAAATACGGATTGTCGGTCCATTTTGTCGGGTAGTACGAAAATCGTAGAAAAGTCCAGATGAAATCGAGGACGATAACCCTTATAACATTATTTCCTAATATATAACAGTGTTTCGGGTTCCGTAATCAGATTTCAAATACTAGCCATCGTCTAGTCAAAAAATACAGATTTTGGTCCCTTTTTTCGAGGGGTACAAACTCGCTCGAAAGGTCCAATGAATCGAGACTGAGAGTCTCTTAAAGAATTCTTCTTCGAAATTTATAACTGTGTTTTGGTTTCCGCGTAAGATTTCAAACAATAGTTATCATCATGTTCGAAAATACGGATTTTGGTCCATTTTAGTTAGGTGGTACAAAATCGCCCGAAAAGTCTAGATGAAATCGACGACGAGAGACTCTTATTAGCATTCTTCTCCAAAATTTATAACTATGTTCGGGTTCCGAATCAATATCAAAACACTAGCCCTCATTTGACCCCAAAATACAAATTTCGTCCATTTTTGCACTTGGTACGAAATCATCTGAAAATGACTTAAAGTGTTTCGGGTTCCGCATCAGATTAAAAACACTAGCAATGTCTGGTCCAAAATACAGTATCGATCCAATTTAGTCAATCGTACAAAAATCGCCCGAAATGTCCAGATGAATCAGACCAGGAGACTCTTATAGATTCTTCTCCATAAATTTATTCTGTGTTTCAGTTCCGCATCAAATTTCAACACTATCCATTATAAGAAGAATGCTACAAGGGTCTGCCATTCCTCGAATCTTCTTGAGTTTTCGGGCGATTTTTGTACCCCTCACAAAAATGGACCAAAAATCTGTATTTTGGAATAGACGATGCTGGTTTGAATATGACTGAAACGCGATAATGTTTATATATTTGGAGAAGAATGCTATAGAGGGTGTCTCGGTCCTCGATGTCATTTGGATTTTCGCAGATTTTCGTAAACACGACAAAATGGACTGAAATCCGTATTGTTCGAACAAGACGATGGCTAGTGTATTTGAAATCTATGTCGAACACTAACACATCATAAATTAGGGAGAAGAGCTATAAGAGTCTTTTTGGGTCCTAGATTTCATCTGGAATTCAGGCATGTTTCATACCACCCAATAAAATGACCGATATCCGTGTTTTTGAACAAATGAATGGTAATAGTTTCTGACAGTCTGACGCGGACCCGAAACACAGTTACAATTTAGAAGAAAAATGCTATGAGGGTCTCTCGGTCTCGATTTCAGTGATATGGACTATTATTGCGCATTAATCATATCCGCATTACTTAATAACAAAGAGAATGTTCAGCTAGACGATAAATTGTAGTGATTCGATGCGGAACAGCAATTCGCTTTTATATATGAGAAGAATTCTATAAGATGTAATACCGGTCCTAAGATTTCATTAGGACTACAGACTCGACTGCGGGAATTGTATCGAGACTGACAAAAATGGAACAATCTGTATTTTCAACAATACGACTGGATAGATGTTTGAAGTCTGACAGGCAACCCATAAAACAGTTATAATTTAGGTGAAAAATGCTATACCGAGTCTAGTCCAATAATTTCATAAAGGACATACGGCGATTTTTAACCACCTGATTAAAATGGATCGACCTCAGAGCTATTTTCGAACAAGATGATGACTAGGGTTATGAAATCTGACGCATAGAAAACTCAAACACAGTATAAATGTATGTTAAGATGCTCTAAGGGACTCTCGGTCCTTGATTTCGTATGAACTTTTGAGGCGAGTTTCGTTACCCTCGACAAATATGGACCAAAAACTGTATTTTCAACCAACGACGGCTAGTGTTTGAAATATGAGCGGAATTAACATAGTTATATTTAAGAGAAGATGTCAAAAGGGTCTCTCGGTCCTCGATATCATCTGGACTTTTCGGGGCAATTTTCGAACCATCTTGACAAATGAACCCAACTCCGTTTTTTCGAACAAGAAGATGGATAGTGTTTGAAAACTGACATGGAACTCGAAACACATTCATAAATTGGTGAGAGGAATGCTATAAGAGTCTCCAGGTCCTCGATTTCATCTGGACATTTCGAGCTAATTTCGTACCGCCCGCCTAAAATTGATCGAAACTAGTATTTTTGAACAAGATGATGGCTATTGTTAGAAATCTGACGCGGAAACCGAAATACAGTTATCAATTTAGAAGAAGAATGATATAAGGGACTCTCGGTCCTCCATTTCATCTAGACTTTTCGCGAGAGTTTCGTAACATTCGACAAAAATGGGAAAAAATCTGCCTTTTTAAACTAGACTATGGCAAATGGTTGAAATCTGACGCAGTATCCGTGTTTTTGAACAAAATGATGGCTAGTGTTTGAAAACTGATGCGGAACCCGAACAAAGTTACAAATTAGAAGAAGAATGATATAAGGGTCTCTCGGTCCTCGATTTCATCAGGACTTTTCGGCCATTTTCCGTATACCTCTACACAAATGGACCATTCACGATGGCTAGTGTTTGAAATCTGATGCGAAACCCGAAACAATGTTATACTATTTAAGAGTAGAATTCTATAATGGTCTCCTGGTCCTCGATTTCATCTCGACTATTCCGGTGATTTTCGTATCACCCGACAAAAAATTACTGAAATCCGTATTTTTGAACAAGACGATCGATAGTGTTTGAAATCTTTAGCGGACCCGAAACACAGTTATAAATTTAGGATAAGAATGTTATAAGAGTCTCATGGTCCTCGATTTCATCTGGACATTTTGAGTGATTTTTGTACCAATCGATTAAAATGGATCGAAAATCGTATTTTCAACTAAGATGATGGCTAGTGTTTGAAATTTGACGCGGAAACCGAAACACAGTTATAAATTTAGAAGAACAATGTTATAAGGACCCTCGGTCATCGATTTAATCGAACTTTTCGGGCGAGTTTCGTACCTCACAAAAAATGGACCAAAATCTATATTTTCAACCAGACGATGGCTAAGGTTTGAAATTTGACACGGAAACCGAAAACACATTATAAATTTAGAAGAAGAATGCTATAAGGGTCTCTCGGTCCTTGATTTCATCTGGAGTTTTTGGGCAATTTTCGTACCCCTCGATAAAAAATCACTAAAATCTATATTTCGAACAAGAGATTTCTAGTGTTTAAATCTGACGCAAACACTCGAAACACTGTTATATATTAAGGAGAAGAATGATATAAGGTCGACTCGGTCATCGATTCATACTAGTTACGTTTCGGATTTTTTTGTAAGCCTCGACAACTAAATGTTTCAATACTGTATTTTCTTACAAGACGATGGTAGTGATTGAATCTGATGGGAAACCCGAAACAGTCTTATATATTTAGGAGAAGAATTGCTATTAAGGGTCTTCTGGTCATCGATTTCAACTGGATGTTTAGGCTATTTTCGGACCACACGACAATAATGGATCGAAATCCAAATTTTCAAACAAGACGATGGATAGTGGTTGAAATCAGGCGCGGAACGAAACACAGTTAGAAATTTAGGAGAAAGAATCCATTAAAGATTCTTTTCCTCGATTTGATGGCATAGTAAATCTACACGATAAACTCTACATCCTTGACTGATCCATATTTTCGACACTAATTAATCGCTAGCTGTTGTTGAAATCTGACACTTTTCTAACAAACACATGGGGAATTTAAGAAGAATTTTGCTATAAGATTTTTCGTGGATCCTCGATTTCATGGTTGAACATTCTGGTGTCTTCGTACCCACTACGACAAAATTTCTTCCAAAATTGTGTTTTGTTCGGAACCAGATGAGGGCTAGTGTATCTCTTTTACGTGGAAACTGCATAGATGTTATAAAATATGAGACGAATGGAATAGGGTCCGTTGTCTCGATTTCATCTGACTTTTATCAAATTTCTAGTACATTCTACGAAAAGAAAAAGAATCTAATTATCAATGCAGTGGAAAGTGTCTTCCCACCTCGTGAACCATATGGAACGGGTTGACATCATACATATGGATTATAAGGAATTTGAAACACATTTATAAATTTATGAGAAGAATTCTATAAGGGTCTCCCGATCCTCGATTTCATTTGGACTTTTCGAGCGATTTTCAAACGACTAGACTAAAATGGATTGAAATCTATATTTTCGGACGAGACGATGGCTAGTGTTTGAAATCTGACTTGGAATCCGAAACACTGTTATATATTTAGGAGAAGAATGCTATAAGGGACTCCTGGTCCTCGATTTCATCTTGTATTTTCGGGTGATTTTCCTACCACCCGACTAAAATGGACCGAAATTCGTATTTTTGAACAAAACAATGGCTAGTGTTTGAAATCCGACACAGAACTCAGTACACAGTTATAAATATAGAAGAAGAATGATATAAGGGTCTCTCAGTCCTCGATTTCATTTGGACTTTCCAGGCGATTTTCTTACCCTTCAACAAAAAAGGATCGAAATCTATATTTTCAAACAAGACGATGGCAAATGTTTGAAATCTGTCGCTGAACCTAAAAACCAGTAATAAATTTTGGAGAAGAATGCTATAAGGTCTCCATTTCTTCATTTTTCATCTGGACTTTCAGATGATTTGGACTCACCCGACAAACATAGACCGAAATTCGTATTCTTTGAACAAGATAATTGCTAGTGACTGAAATCTGACCAGGAACCCCAACTCAAATATATCTTTAGGAGTTTCATGCATAAGGTCTACGGATCCTCGATTTCATCTGGATTTTCAGTGCGATTTTCGTACCACCCACACAAAAATCGAACCAAGATCCGTATCAATTCGAACAGACAGTTGCTGTGTTTTATGAAATATATGAGCGGAACCGAAACTCAATTAGTATGAATTTTATCGAGAATCATATAACGGTCTTTCAGTCCTCAATTTCATCTGGACGTTTTGGGCGATTTCGCATTCCCCTCATCAAAAATGGACCAAAATCTGTATTTTCGGAATAGACGATGGCTAGTGTTTGATATCTAACGCAGAACCCGAACACTGTTATACATTTAAGAGAAGAATGATTTAAGGTTCTCCAGGTCCTCGATTTCATCTGGACTTTTCGAGCGATTTTCGGACTACCCGACTAAAATGAACCGAAATCTGTATCTTCGAACAAGACGAAGGCTTGTGTTTGTATTCTAACGCAGAACCCTATACAAATTATAAATTTAGATGAAGAAGTTCATAAGGGTCTTCTCGGTCCTCGATAACCCAATCTGGCCTTTTCGTGCAATTTTTATACCCTGAAAAAAATGGGACCAATAATTTGTATTTTCAGACTAGAGGATGGTATGTTTTAAATTAACGACATGAGAACACATTGTTCCTGTTAACGTGCAAAGTGCTATACGGCGAACATTCGAAAATCGATTCTCGAAACATGCTGATTTTACGTATATCTCGATACAAATGGACCTGTGTTCTATATATGTCTGGAAGTCGATTATATGTAAATGACATCTGAGCGGAAGAGAATCATCCGTAATCTTATTTAAGCGAAGATGGCTATCAAGTCTTTGGTCCTCGATTTCATCTAGGGTTTCTGTGGTTGTCGCCATTATCTATGAACTGGATCATTCTCCTCGCGAAAGGACGATTTCCGAGTGTGCCTGAATCGACAAAAAAGAACTTGAATTATCTGTTATTTTATAGTTCCGAGAAGAATGATGATCAGATTGGCTTGCCCATTCCTCGAAATCATCTTGACTATATAGTGCATTGTTGTACACCTCGACACATCTTTCTATATCCAATATCATATTTAGGGGAAGATGGCTTGTGATTGAAATCAAATACATTTCCGAGACAAGGGTCTATAATTAGTTCTGTGATCAATCTTCCTGTATCGATTTCAACTAGACCGTTTAGGGCGATTTTTCGTAACCACACGACAAAATGGACGCGAAATCCAAATTTTAAAACAAGACGACAGATAGTGTTTAAATCTGACGCAGAACCTGAAACACAGTTAGAAATTTGGGCAGAAGAAATGCTTATATAGAGTCTCTTGGTCCTCGATGTTCATCTGGACATTTCGCGGGTGATTTTCGTACCACCCGCTAAATTGGACCCGAATCCATTATTTCGAACTAGACAATGGGCTTGTGTTTGAAATCTGACGCGGAATCCGAAACAAATTAAATCAAATATGTATTTTTCGGACCAGCCGGTGGCTAGTGTTTGAAATCTTACGCGGAACCTTAAACATGGTTATATATAAGGAGAAGAATTCTATAAGGGTTTCCCGGTCCTCGATTTCATTTAGACTTTTCGAGCGATTTTCATACCACT
>PGWS01005579.1:0-12041 GCA_002896235.1 Cicer reticulatum
GTTGTTATTGTTGTTGTGTTGTGTTGTTGTTGTTGTTGTTGTTGTTTGTTGTTGTTGTTGTTTTGTTCGTTTGTCGTGGTTGTTGTCGTCCTGTTGTCGTTCTTGTCATCGTTGTCGTATGTGTTGTCGTCGTTGTTGTTGTTTCGTTGTTGTCGATGTTGTTGTCGTTGTGTTGTCGTGTTGTTATTGTTGTGTGGTCAATTGTTGTGGCGTGTGTTGTTGTTGTATCCGTTGGCGTCATTGTTGTCGTCGTTGTTGTCGTCGTTGTTGTCGTCGTTGTGTCGTTGTTGTTGTTGTTGTTGTTGTCGTCGGTGTTGTTACGTTCGTTGTCGTGTTGTATCGTCGTGTTGTCGTCGTTGTTGTCGTCGGTGTTGTCGTCGTTGTTTATTGTGTTGTTGTGTTGGTTACGTCGATCGTGTTGTTGTTGTTAGTGATGTATATAAATTATTGTATGTCGATAATGTTGTGGGTGGACTCACTCCCAAAGTGAACTTGCATATATATTATTTATTATTGTTATTGTTGTTATCGTTATTATTCGTGTTGGTTATGTCTTATTATTGTTGTATTGTTGTTGTTAATTATTCTTATTATTGTTGTTGTAGTTGTTGTTGTGGTTGTTTTGTTTTGTTATTGTAGTTTTTGTGGTTGTTGTTGTCGTTGTTGTCATTGCGTTGTTGTTCGTTGTTTGTTGTCGTCGTTTGTTTGTTGTTGTTGTGTCGCGTGTTGTCGTTGTTTGTTGTGTTGTCGTTGTTGTCCGTGTTGTTGTTGTTGTTGTTGTTGTTGTTGTTGTTGTTGTTGTTGTTGTTGTTTGGTTGTTGTTGTTGTTGTTGTTATTCGTGTTGTTGTTTGTTGTTATCGTCATTGTTGTCGTCGTTGTTTTCGTCGTTGTTATCGTCGTTGTTGTGGTCCTAGTTTTCGTCCTTGTTGTTGTTGTAATGGTTGTTGTCGTCTTCGTCGTCGTCGTTATCGTTGTGGTTGTCATTGTTGTCGTCAATGTCGTCGTTGTTGTTGTCGCCGTTGTTGTCGTCGTTGTTGTTATCGTTGTTGTCGTCGTTGTTGTCGTCGATGTTGTCATCGTTGTTGTTATCGTCGTTGTTGTCATCGTTGTTGTTGTCATCGTTTTTGTTGTCGTCGATTTTGTCGTTGTCGTTGTTGTTGTCGTCGTTCTAGTCGTCGTTGTTGTCGTCGTGGTTGTCGTCGTTGTCGTCGTTGTTGTCATCATTGTTGTTGTCGTTGTTGTCATCGTTGTTATGGTCGTTGTTGTTGTTGTATTTGTTGTGTCGTTGTTGTTCGTTGTCCGTCGGTGTTATCGTCGTTGTTGTCGTCATTGTTGTCGTCGTTCTGGTCAATGTTGTGGTTGTTGTTGTTGTCGTTGTCGTTGTTGCGTCGTTGTCTTCGTTGTTGTCGTCGTTGTTGTCATCAGTGTTGTCGTCGTTGTTTTCGTAGTTGTTATTTCGTCGTTGTTGTTGTTGTTGTTGTCCTTTTTGTTGTCGTCATTGTTATGGTTGTTGTTGTTATTGTTGTTGTTGTTGTTGTGGTCGTTGTTGTCGTTGTTGTTGTGTTGTGTTGTTGTGTTGTTGTTGTTGTTAGGTTGTTGTGTGTCGTCGTCGTCGTTGTTGTCGTCATGTTGTCGTCGTCGTGTTGTTGTCGTCGTTGTTTTCATTGTTTTGCGTCGTTGTTGTTGTTGTTTGTCGTTGTTGTGTTGTTATTGTCGTTGTTGTTGTCGTTGTTGTTGTCGTCGTTGTTGTCGTCATTGTTGTCGTCGTCGTTATCATCGTCGTTGTCGTCGTTGCTTTCATCGTTGTTGTCGTCCTTGTTGTCGTTGTTGTCTTCGTTGTCGTTGTTGTTGTCATCGTTGTTGTCGTCATCGTTGTTGTCTGTAATTGTTGTCGTCGTTGTGTGTGGTCGTCGTCGTTGTTGTTGTCGTTAGTTGTTGTCGTTGTTGTTGTGGTCGTCGTTGTTGTCCCTATTGTTGTCGTCGTTGTGGTCATCGTTGTTGTCGCCATTGTTGTGGTCGTCGTTGTTGTCGTCGTTGTTGTTGTCATTGTCGTCGTTGTTGTCGTCGATTTGTCGTTGTCGTCGTTGTTGTCGTCGTTGCGGTCGTCGTCGGTGTTGTCATTGTTGTTGTCTTCGTTGTTGTTGTTGTCGTCGGTGTTGTCGTCGTTGTTGTCATCGTCGTTGTTGTCAATTGTTGTGTCGTCGTTGTTTGTGTCATCGTTGTTGTTGTTGTTGATGTCGTCGTTGTTGTCGTTGTTTTTGTTGATTTGTCGTCGTTGTTGGGGTTGTTGTTGTTGTTGTTGTTGTGGTTTGGTGTCGTTCGTTGTTGTCCGTTGTTGTGCGTCGATGTGTTGTTGTTGTCGTTGTATGGTTGTTGTCGTCGCTGTTGTTGTTGTTGTGTGTTATTGGGCTTGGTCCATATGAAGGAAAAATTAAAAGTAATTTTAAATCCCTATTTTAGAAGAAAAAAGGAGGCAATCGTAACCAACACGAGACAGAGAAAACAATAAAAAGTTGATTCCTGTTGTTGTTTGTTGTCGTTGTTGTTGTCGTCGGTGTTGTCTTGTTGTTGTCGTTGGTGTTGTCGTCGTTGTTGTTGTTGTCGGTCGTCAAATGTTGTTGTTGCGTCGTTGTTGTGTCGTTGTTGTTGTGTTGTTGTTGTTGTTGTTGTTATCTTCGTTGTCGTCGTCGTTAATGGTCGTTGTTGTTGTGTTGTTGTTGTTATGGTGTTGTCGTCGTCGTCGTTGTTGTTGTGTTAAAGAAAAAAAGGAATAAAGTGTTTTATTGGGCTTGGTCCATATGAAGGAAAAATAAAAGTAATTTGAAATCCCTATTTTAGAAGAAAAAAGGAGGCAACCGTAACCAACACGAGAAGAGAAAAAATAATAAGGTTTGATTCTGGTGGTAGTAACAAGTGTGTAACAAATTTGCTATGTTTGATCTACAAATTTAGTATGTTACTTCTACCACTGAGTTTGTTATTTTAATATATAATCTGAGTAGTTTTATCTTCTGTGAGAGTTACTTTAGAATACCTACTTTAGTGGAAGATTATAAGGTTGTTGTTATTGTTGATTGATGTTCCATATTGTTATCAGAACAACTCTAGTGTACCATTTAATTATTATAGTGGAAGTTTTTACTAGACTAGGTGCCGTCCGTTTCTATTCTCTCTAAGGGAAGTTTTATACGTTAAAATTGTTTTTGCCTCATATTTAATTTATGTCAATTATTATTGCTCTCTGGAATTGTATTTACTATTTGTCAATTTATCTACATAGGTAGGGGAAAAATATTATGCATTATTGAGATAGTTATCTCTAATTATCTTTGATTTTGCCCAACAAAGTTGTATCAGAGCTCAGTTGATTTGATTTGTGCATTTAAATGGAGGAGGAAAATAAAGGTCCAAATATAATTAAAACCAACTCTTCTAGTTACATAATTTGGAATACTTTCACGGAAGACATGTTGTACAGTAAAGATTTGTATGATCCTATTGAGGATGACACTGCTAAACCCACAAATAAATTTGACGTTAACTGGTAGAAGATGAATAAAAAAAGGCAATGACGTTGATCAGACAATGGTTGGATCTGAGTGTATATCCACATGTTGAAACTGAAATAAATGCTAACAAGATGTAGGAAAAATTATAAGAGTTGTATTGATCGAAACAATGTGCAAAATAAAGCATTCTTGATTCGGAAGCTGGTGAATATGAAATACAAAGATAGGGATTCAATGGTAGAGCATTTGAGTATTTTTCATAATACAATGAATCAGTTGACAACTGCATATATTAAATTAGATGATGAGTTGGAAGTGTTGTTATTGTTGAGTTCCTTGCTTGATAATTGGAAAGTCCTTGTTGTGATGTTGACCAATTCAACTCCAACTGAAAAGCTTAAAATGTCAACAGTTAAAGAGAGCATGTTGAATGAAGAAGCTCAAAGAAAGGAACGTGGTTTTATTGGTTCTTCCTAAAAGTCAGAAGCACGAGTTATAGAGTCACGGGGGAGAAGCCAATCTAGAAACTTCCATAAACACTACAACTCTGAAAGTGGTAGCAAGTTAAGAAGCAAGTTGAGGACTAGAAAAGAAGTGATATGCTATCATTGTGGCAAATAGGGGTCACATAAAAAGAAATTGCAGGTACCTTAAGAGAGATCAATCAAGGAAAATGGATGAAGACAAAGAGAAGAAAAATAACAAAGATACGACAACAGTTGCTTTTGTTAATAATGTCTACATTGTTTGTGATGATAATTCAATTAACCCTGCATGTCATGATTCAACTTCGATTATTGATTCGTGTGCCTCATATCAGGTTACACCTAGGCATGATTTTTTCTCAACTTACAATGTTGGTGATTTTGACATGGTAAAAATGAGAGATTAAGAAGTATGTAAAATTAGCGATTTGTGAGTTGTTTGGGTTGAAACTGGGATTTGTTGCAAGCTTCAATTAAAGAATGTTAGACATGTTCCTGATATTCTTCCCAATTTGATTTTGGTGAAAGTCTTGGATATTGAGGGTTATCACACTTACTTTGGTGGTGGTGGTATATGTAAAATCATCAAAGGGTCCCTAGTGGTTGCATAGGAGCAAAGTTCCACTTCTCTCTATAGGATATCTACGAAGCTATGCAAGGATGAAGTGAATGCAATTGAAGACGCATCTTCTAATTTTTAGCATATGCACCTCAGCCACTTGAGTGAGAAAAGATTCAACATACTTGCGAAGAAAAATTTTCTTCCTATGAAAGGTACGTCTCTAAAAACTTTCGCTCATTGTTTTTCTGGAAAACAAAAGAGTTTCTTTTCATAATATTGGTCCTCATATGAGGCAAAATATTCTTGATTTAGTTCATACTGATGTTTGTATGTTGGATAGTAAATCTCTTGGTGGAGCATCATATTTTGCTACTTTTATTGACGACCACTCTAGAAAACTGTGGGCATTTCCTTTGAAATCTAAGACCAGGTACTTGGAGTCTTCAAGCATTTTCAAGCAAGTGTTGAAAGAGAAAGGGAAGAAATTAAAATACGATCAGATAATGGTGGTGAATACAGACGTTCGTTTGAAGAGTATTGTAGAGAACATGCAATCAAGCTTGAGAAAATAGTTCCAAAGACACCTCAGCATAATAGTGTTGTAGAGAGAATGAATCGTATGATTAATAATAGAATCAGATGTATGCTCTCTCATGAAAAATTATTGAAATCCTTTTGGGGTGAAGCAATGAAAACTGTTGTGGATTTTATCAATCTTTCTCCTTCTATTCCACTTGATGGTGATGTTCCAAATAGATGTGGACAAGGAAAGTTGTCTCTTACTATCATTTGAGAGTTTTTTGTTGCAGATGTTTTGTTCATGTTCCAAGAGATGAGAGGTCCAAGCTTGATAATAATCCCAAATAATGAATATTCGTCGGTTATGGTGATGAAGAAATTTGTTATAGATTGTGGGATCTGGTTGACAAGAAAAATTATCAAAAGCCAATATGTGATATTTCTTGAAGACCAGACTATTGAAGATTTTGATAAAGCTGATAAACATAAATCAAATTCTAGAAGTTACATTGATGTTGCGCCTAAGCCCCCTGCAGAAACTTTTGTTGATAGGGGAGATATACAGGTAGATGATGAGAATGTAATTGATGATCATGTACCTCACCATGATGAGTAGGTTCCAATTGAGCCACCAATCGATTTTGAGTGAGAAGATCTACTAGAGAATATCAACCTTCTCAAAGATATCCTCCACATGAGTATGTTATGATCACTGGTAGTGGAGAGCCAGAGTACTATTAAGAAGCTATTACAATTGTTGATAAAGAAAAGTGGTTGAAAGCCATGAAAGAATAGATGAATTCCTTGCATGAAAATCACACATTTGATTTGGTAAAGTTGCCTAAGGGTAAAAAAGCACTCAAGAACAAATGGGTATATAAGATAAAGACATAAGAGAATAGTTCTCAACCAAGATCCAAAGCAAGATTGGTTGTGAAAGGTTTTAATCAGAGAAAAGGTATTGACTATGACAAAAAAAAATTCACATGTGGGATGTCCTCTATCCGAGTTGTGCTTGGGTTAGCAGCTAGTTTGAACCTAGAAGTTGAACAACTTGATGTGAAAAATTGCACTCCTTCATGGTGATTTGGAGGAAGAGATGTATATGGAGCAACCAGAGGGTTTCGAAGTCAAAGGTAAAGAGTAGCTTGTGTAAATTAAAGAAAAGCTTGTAGGAGCTTAAGCAAGCACCTCGACAATGGTACAAGAAGTTTGATTCTTTCATGGAAAAAATGTGGGTATGGTAAAAACTACTTCTGACCATTGGTGTGTTTGTGAAGAAATTCTCTAATGGTGATTATATTATTATCTTGTTATATGTGGATGACATGTTGATTGTTGGTAATGACACTAAGAAGATTCAATATCTAAAGAAAGATTTGAACAAGTCTTTTGCAATGAAAGACTTGGGTCCTACAAAGCAAATTCCGAGCATGAGAATTACCTGTGACAGGAATAATAATAAATTGTGGTTGTCTCAACACAATTACATTGAGAAAGTGTTATAGAGGTTCAACATGAGCAGTTGCAAACCTGTTAGTACTCCACTTGCTACTCATTTTAAATTGAATTATGATCAATGTCCTACAAGTGAGAAAGACAAAGAAGATATGAAGAAGGTTCCTTATGCATCCGCAGTTGGTAATTTGATGTATGATATGGTATGCACAAGGCCAGATATTGCTCATGTAGTTTGGAGTTGTCAGCCAGTTTTCTCTCTAATCCTAATAAAGATCATTGGCAAGCAATGAAGTGGATTTTTTCAGATACCTCAGAGGCACTTCCAAAGTGTGCTTATGCTATAGAGGTGGTGAACCTTTGTTAGATGGCTACACAGATGCAGATATGGCAGGTGATCTTGATTCTAAAAAATCTACTTTTGGTTATATTACGACGTTTGCAGGGGGAGTTGTGTCTTGGCAATCAAGGTAACAAAATTGTTTTGTTTTATCCATTAATGAAGCTAAGTACATTGCAGCAACTGAAGGTTCCAAAGAACTCTTATGGATGAATAAATTCCTACATGAGTTAGGCCTCAAGCAAGACAAGTTTGTGTTATTCTGCGATAGTGAGAGTGCAATCCATCTTAGTAGAATTCGAATTTTCATGGCAACGAAACAAGCATATTGAGGGTGCCGGCGATCATTCGGATACGAAAGAAAAAAAAAAGACAGCCATACCACAAATAGAAGAGAAGAAAATAAAAAGGTTGGGTTCCGGTGTTGGCAACAGGTGTTGTAGCAACTTGCTTTGTTTGATCTACAATTTAGTATGTTACTTCTACCACTGAGTTTTTGTTATTTAATATATACAATTTGAGTAATTTTATCTTCTCTGAGAGTTTACTTTAAATACTCACTTTAGTGAAAGGTATAAGGTTGTTCTTATTGTTGATTGATGATTCCCTATTGTTATTATGAAGACTCTAGTAACCCATTCATTATTATAGTGGAGGTTTTTATTCCCTCAATTTGAGGGAAGTTTTTCACGTTAAAGTTGTATTTGTCTCATATTTAATTTCTTTCAATTATTATTGCTCTCTGAAATTATATTTTATGTTTGGTAATCTATCTGCAAAGATAGAGGAAAAATATTCCGCATTATTGAGATAATTATCTCTTATTTTTCCAAACACTATGAATGATGTTAGTGATATTATAAATTTGTGATGAGTTTTATATGATGATGATGTATGATTGATGATAGTGATGTTATAAATTTGTGATATGAATATTGAAGTAACCCCATTGTTGATGAAATACTGGTGATTCCAACTCGTGCTTGAAATGATGTCTTAATTGAGTTATCTTAGGCCAACGAGGGGAGAACTAATGTTGTTTCTTTGAAATGGAGATTATCTTGTCATCATATAGGTAAGGTCTTTTAAGCCTAGTGATGTTTGGGGGAAATACAACTGAATGAACTTGATTGTGACAATCTACTGTGGAGCCATAAGGCAAGATTATAGACCTTAGAGGTATTCGGGTGGAGAATTCTTAAGTGACTTGGAGGTAGCCCTCCAAAGAATCAGGAACAACCATGCAACACAAGTTTACAGTGTCTCGAGTTGAGTTAAAGGGATCTATATGGACATAGGAAATTTGAATTATGCACCTACTTGCGTGGGTAGCATAATATCAAGCCTTCTAACCAAGTACTTTAGTTTAGAATGGCAAACAAATGTGTGAAGAAGTAGATAAAGTTTTAAGCTCATGCATTAACATTGCATTTTTTTATTGTGATTCCTTTGTTATGATTAAATGTGTTTGAAAAGTGATAATAGTTTCACTAAGATTATTTGATGTATATTGTAATGATATAATTATTTTACTTTAGTGACGTTGATGTTATAATGTAGTATTATTTCCTGATGTATATTTAATATGATCACGATGTGTTATGATGCGATCTATTTTGATTATTTGCATGTTCTTCTTATTTATATTATACATCAACATGATTTCGAAACTCACCTCATTTGTTGTTTGTGTTTGACTGGTTTGGCCCTACATTTGTGAAATCGCAGTTATTATAGGTTGATGAGTCTTAAAGTTCAAGTTTGAGAGAACCTCGCTCTGATTGGTGTACCGGTGGAATAAGTCAGCTTTTAATTTGTATTTTAGACTTATTTAATTAGAAACGACTTTTTGTATAAAAATTTATAAGTACTAAGTAACTTTGGAATTGAAATTAAGATAATTATATAATCAGTTCCATGAGATATGCACTGTTTGTATAAGAAGAACAAAGTCTAAAGTGTTTTCATTTGTATTTTTCAAATGTCATATCCTAATAATCATAAAAGTTTTCTTTTTTCCTTTGAAATTCTTTTTATTCATCATTACAAATACTTATAAAATATGGTATAAATTATTATATATATTATAATAACTATATAGAGAGAGAGAGAAGAAGAGAGAGACATATATATTCTTGGGGTTTATGGTGTCATATATCTCTTAGAAGAATAACAAGGAACAAGCTCCTTTTAGTCACTTTGCTTGTGGTCGTATGGATTTGATTGTACAACTGTCGCATTATAATTTTAGTGTTCTGATCTCAATGAGTCGCAAACAAAGTTATTTTTAAAATAGGGAAAACATTAGAACGTTGAAGTAGATAACTTCTCTACATTTCTCCACAAGAGCTTGGGAAACCTTAAGATTCCCAAGGTAACAGAGTCTTGAATCTCACTACTTTAGTCCTCTTGGAAACGATGACACATGAATGGCTTCATCAATCTCTTCACGGAAAACCTGAAATGCCTCACAAACGTTCAAACTTAGCAATATATTCCCCCACTGTCATGTCTCCCTCTTATGAAGTTTTAGAAAATCATCACCAAGTTTAGTCCTGGGTACTCATCAGAAGTATTATCTAAAACTTCCTTTTGAATGATTCCCAGTTCACCTCCTCGTGAGCTGATCCCATCAACAACCTTGCACTCCTCCACCAATACTCATCCATCCCATATAGCATATAAGTGCATAGTGACCTTCACTCCTTCCTGACAGTTAATCATTTCGAGAGATCTTTTCCACTTCTTGGATCCATTGATCCGCTTTCTCTGAATTCTCATCACCCTTAAACTTGGAGGATTGTAACGGCGAAAATCTTTCAATCCTCTTGACTCAGCAGCACGATCTCTCTTCCCCTCTTTTCTAAATCCCGCAAAGTCTTGGCAGCAGTCTGTGTAGCCAATAGAGGCAGCCATGTTATTTACATAGCTTCCCCATTTGATCATCCCTATTAATGTTGGCTCTTGCGGGCGTCATTCCTTCTTGGGCATGTTTTCACTATAGACCATCATCAAGGAGAGTCTAACACCATTTCAAATAATTACAAAACTAACTTCCGACTACATAACATAAATAACTATACCTAACCCGACAACTCAGACAATTTACCCGAAGCATGATCAGATAATGACTCCTAAACCTACACGTAACTTACAATCTATACCAAAAGCTCTACACCAAAGAAATCCAAACCAAAGCTCTGATCCACAATTGAACACCCCAATTTTTAACAAGCGCGAGTGTATTTTTTTTCAAAACAAATTCATAAGACAAAGAATAAAGAAGAAAATACTTCTGGATAAATATTTAAGTCGTAACTAACGACAAAGTCAACAAATATTTACAAGCAGCAAAATAGTTTGAAATCTAAATCCAAGTATTTTCAAACATTCAAATACACTGGGCTATGAGGTCTATTCAACATAGCTCATACCTCTGGGTATTCTCGGCAGACACCTGTACAAGCATTGCCAAGAATTTTAACTCCCCACATCACATTAAAAAGTGGTACATGGACCCATCAAATAAAATGTCAAGCTAGACAATATTGGTATAGTACGAATTCTTCCACAATTAAATAAACACACCCAAAAGAAAGACATCTAGCTCCCTAATTGTCAACCTAATTAATCATTTACAAAACTATACATCCCAGATGATTCTTCACGCGCCCGCAATCCTCCTAACACAGTCAGTCAGGTGTGTCCAACTACCTTCCCATCTACAGGTACCTACACCGGTTAGGATGGTCCTAGGTTCTCATCTGAGGCCAAAGGCCCAGATTCCACAATAGTTGTAAAAATCACCAACCAAATTAACATTAACACTAACATTTAAGTTTTTAATGCACAAAATAAACCTTTCAACTTAGCATGCACCTTAAAAGGTTTCCATATGCCAAACAGCATACAACAGTGAAAATGAAGTTTAACAAATTGCCACTGTTGTATTCGGAATACAGCATCTTATTCAATACAAGGTTTGGGTTCAACAGTCAGCCAGCAAAAAAAAACAACATGTCTGTATTTCGAATATAACCTTTGTATTCACTACACAGTGTCAGTAGCAAAACAGCATGTCTGTATTCGAATACAACAGTCTGTATTCGACTACACAGTAAGTCAGTGGCAAAAACAGCATGTCTGTATTCGAATACAACTTTCTGTATTCGAATACACATCAGACAGCAACAGGAAAACAACAAAATTCAGCAAAAATCAGCTTTTTAAAGGGTTTCGAAACCAATCAACACTTACACACAAATCCAAACAATCACACTTAGCAATTATAGCGCAATCAGCACGACATCTTGAGTTTCGAAATAGTATTGCAATCAAATATGCTATCACCAAATTCCAAAACATAACACTTAACACTTATAACACAATTACTACAACATCATGGGTTTCAAAATGGTATTGCAATCAAACATGTTATCACCAAATTCCAAAACATACACTTAACAATTATAACACAATTAATACAACATCATGGGTTTCAAAATGGTATAGCAATCCAACATGTTATCACCAAATTCCAAAACATAACACTTATAACACAATTACTACACATACCAAATGAACCAACAATTCACAATTTAACAGGGTGTAGTCTCTCACGGACAAACACCTGTGCAGTCTCTCACGGACAAACACAATTCACCGAGAAACGTAAGTCGTAAACGTACCACCTATCACGGGTCAGTACTGTTTACCGAGGTGCCACCTATCCCGGGTCAGCACAACTTACCAAACGTAAATCGTAAACGTACTGCCTATCACGGGCCCGTCCGTTTACCAAGGTGCCACCTATCGCGGGTCAGCACGATTTACCAAAATACACATAAGTAAACAAGACATTAAGAGATTCCCCATTCTTAATTCTCATCTAACTTAAACCAGGGCGTAGTCTCTCACGGACAAACCCCTGTGCAGTCTCTCACGGACAAACACAATTCCCTCAGGAACATAAGTCGTAAACGTACCACCTATCACGGGTCAGTACTGTTTACCGAGGTGCCACCTATCCCGGGTCAGCACAACTTACCAAACGTAAATCGTAAACGTACTGCCTATCACGGACCCGTACCGTTTACCAAGGTGCCACCTATCACGGGTCAGCACGATTTACCAAAACACACATAAGTAAACGAGACATTAAGAGATT
>PGWS01005585.1:0-13355 GCA_002896235.1 Cicer reticulatum
CCAGATTTATTACAATAATAAGAAGGATTTTCTTTAAAAAAATTCACTATTTTCTTATGGTAACAATCTATTTAAAGATGTCCATATATTTCACAATAGGCACATTTCTTTTTTACTTTTTCAACCTCTTCAATACAATTAAAAAGTTTCATAAAGTTTTTGTTCCTTTAAAGTTTTAAAACCAATGCCAGATTTATCAAAGATTTGAAGTTGTGAACCCATTGTTTTTTTCTAAAAAGTTTATGTTCACTTAATATTTTTGGAAGACTTCTTAATATTTTTTTAATTTTTTCTTGAGTTTATATTTTTGTCCAAGAGACTCATTTGTTTACATGGTTGTTAAACCTTGTACAATTCTCAATAGTTAATGTCTTTCATTTCAAACATCTCAAATTTTTTCTAACATCTATATCAATTCTTCTACCTTAACATGGTTGGTTCCTTCTGATGAGTTGAAGGAATCTATATTCTTTAGTCTGCTACATCAAGTGTTCTATCATATTCTTCTTTACTCAGTGCACATGTTAGAATAATTGACCTTTTGAGTTTAGATGTAACATTGCCTTGTCATCAGTTTGTCCATGTAGTCTTTGTTTTCACTAATTATGTATGATCATTTCCTCATATACTTGTGAGATACATAGTTATCGTCTTCAATTTTGCTCCACATATTATTATCTGGGGAAGAAAGAAACAACTTCATTTTTTCCTTTCCAAAAGTAGTAATTTGTCCATCAAAGAATTGTGGTTTATTTGAAGATCCTCCTTTTGGTTTGAACTTTTGCAAATTTTTATATCAATTATTCCTGATCTTTTCACTTTACATTGTTGAGTGATCAAACCTTTGAGAGTTAGAGATATGATGCCAATTGAAGTGAATATAATTGTCACAAGAAAGAAGGATTTAAATTGTGATGCCTTCAAAATATGCACTTTTTTAAAATTCTTTTCTCAAGATAAGACTTGGAAATTTTAGATCAGAATAATGAACATACTCGTGCCTTTGAGGAGGTTCAAGAACAAAGTTATATTTAAATATAGTGTGTGATGAGCGATAACATAATAATAAAATATAAAGTAAGAAAATCACACAAAAGAAATACTTGTACCCAATATGGGTTAACTACCTCACAACTATGAACTTTTCACTAGTAAGTTGAGAAATCTCTCAACTTAAATTTTTTTCCACTAGTCACACTTGACTATTACACTTGTATTTCTTAGCTTCAACAAAACATACAATATCACCAAATTTTTTCTCAACTAGCAAACTTCATTATGCTTACAAACAAATGTAAAGATGATTGTTGGATATGACACAACATTAGTGATATAGCATGAACTAAGAATACACTCAAATGTTGATTTTAAAATCTATTATAAGGAGCAGTAGTGTGTTATTTATAATGAAGAGAACTTTTACTAGCTTTACATTTAAGAAAATGAATATGATGATTGTAGCCTCTTAGAGATTGCAACTTAAAGCACCTGCTATTTATAGCTGGGAAGCTCCTTGTTGTGAAAAATACACGTATAAGCGTGACAATGTCCCAAAGTTCTAAGCAATTAGTTGACTCCTATAATCTATGTAACTTCTTTCATTCTAAAATCATCTCTACTTGAGGAAGTTAATGATTGTCCTCAACTGTATGAGATGACCTTATCTATGAACATCATCTTTGTATGCGGTGATAATAAGTTTGATCATTCTCTTAACAGCTTATGCAGCATGTAATGAGCTGTAAAGTAGGTGAATGAGCCTGAAATAAGTTATCTATGTACTTCACGCAAACATTCTCTTGATTGTCCTCACATTAATGTTCTCAACTATATAGGTTCATGTCTATAACATTCATAATGTTTACCATTGTTCCTTATTTCACTACAAGAAAAAAAAAAAAAAAACTGTTTTGCGACAGCTAAAAATAGGTTGGTACAGTTTGATCTTTGCAACAGTTCTCCAATCGTCGCAGATTCGTGCGTCACAAGACTATTCTCGAGGTTAAAAAAACGTTGTTCAACTGCCGCAAATTTTTGCGACAATCTAACCGCCTCCATCAAAGCCAGTAAACCATCTATTCTTTCTAGGAAAGTGATTGTGACGATTACAAACCGCCGATATTTTATTTTTTGCGACAGTTGCGATAAGTCACAAACTTTTTTTCTTCTTTTGATTTTTTTTTCTTCATTTCAAATGATTTAATTAAAATAAAAAAATATTCATCAATCTCATTTCTGTATTAACTAAAATACAAAATAATAAAGTAATAAATAACCTCATTCATTATAAATATATTCAAAGTAACAACCATACATTAAATTTAATAACACAATAAATAAATTAGTTTAAATATTCAAAAACCAAAACATTAATAGTTGTTAACTGGAGATTGCAAAACAAGAACATACTTTAGTTCATAAATCATCTCGATAGTCCCTAATGATGTGATTTCCATTGATTAGACCGGCAACTAGAATCAGAAGAACGTCTTCTATCTCTTAGCGATTTTAAGTGTGTACTACCTAAATAATATATATAGTTATAGTTAATTATATATATATTAAATTCAACCTCATTTTTCATACACAATCAAGACTTAATATTAACATCATAAGATCAAACGTTCTAATCAAAACATGCAAACATTCAAACTAATTTTCCGATTGATATGGTAATAAAAAACTCAATCAAATATTATTTCATTCATTTCATTTAGAGAAACATTTTCAAGTGCCGAAGCCTTATAAATTGGAGAGAAAAATATTCTTATATATATGAAGCATTATACCAATAATTTTTATCATATCTAGATATATTAAAAAAATAAGAAAGACAAAATATTGTTATCAGCTGTGAAGTTAGTCTATATCCATCAACAAACTAATATTATATGTGGTCTATGTACCAACTTGTGGTCTCTTTCCATCTGCACCTGAATTATTAACATTTTAAAGGAAAATTTTTTTAAATACATAATAAAACCTATAATGTATTACAAAAAACCTCACATCTTTAAGATTCATGCTATAAAATTATACAAGCAAGAAAAACTAACATCCAAGACAAAGCAAAGATTGATCTACAAATGAAACACCACAAATACAATGAAATGAGAAACAACATGATATAATTATAAATTCACAAATCCTAGCAATGTCATGGTATACTCCACCTTTCAACAAACGGTACCAACCCCCAATGATTTTATTATGAAGCTCCTTTTATTGGCATGTTAGGGCTTCACCATTAGCCAACGCACAAGAATACATAAGAACTAAGAAGTACGGTTAAGAATCAATTTCAAAATGGCGCAAAAAGAAATTGTCCTAGTCCACTAAATCAAGGTATTCAACATTACTGATAAGTTATTATGATCAACCAAGTTATAACATTACTTTAAGACTTACGAATTGCTTGAGCAGTAAAGTGTTGACGACACGCCCATCTTCAATAATTCATGCATGGTCCACATGTGTAGATGAAGATGAGATTCTAGCAATGCGAACTTCTGTGAAAATATGGAAATATTATTTAGTTAACAGAAGATGAAAATGAATTGGCAATATCATCTGTCAATGGAGATACTTGTTTGGTGAAGAATAAAACATGACTTAACATTACCAATTCCGTATGCCTATGATAATCAAACATCAAAGTTCGTTTTCCACACGCTTTCCTTCATCGTAGCAACTTCAACCAACACTTTCTCTTCACATAATACTCAAGGGAAAAGAAAATAACATTAAATGTTGAGGTCTATAGTTATTAAAAAGTTAAAAGACATTGAAATAACAAATTTTAATGCTCATCCAGTTTAATGTACAACCAAGATCCTTAATGCTAAAAGCAGTTAAATAAAGAATCTTAACAGAGTTTATTTCAACCAAGTTATCACCAGCTTTAAGCAAGATCAAATCAACATAATCAAGGATGACAAAACTAGAGCGAGTAAACATGAGAATAGTTAGATTTAGATTGGTGAAAACCAAACCAAATGTTTTAAAGAAGAACATAATTTCATATTCCGCTGCTACTAGCCTGTTTCTAATCCATAAGGATCATTTAAGTTTGCAAACTTGAGATTTATGTTGAACATGAAGGTCGGAGGAACCTTCATGTAGACATCCTCATTAGATCCCCATAGAGAAAAGTTGTGTTTATGTCAAGTGAAAAAGAAACCCAATTTTATGGCAGCAATGAAGTAGTAATCTAAATGGTTGTCATTTTAACACATGGCTGAAGTGTTAAGATAATCAAGACCTCAGTTTGGTTAAAACCTTTAGCTACAAGGTTTTGCTTTGTAGCGCATAATTAGTACCATTGGGCATGAAATTTAATTTAAAACCCACTTTGCAACCAATCACTTTTTTTATTAGCAGGTAAGTGTTAACTCCCAAGTGTTATTGCTTAAAGTGATTGGAGTTCAGAGTCGATAGCAAGTCTCCAATTGGAGCTTTAATGGCTTCTGAATAGGAAGAAGGTTCCTTTAAAGTAGAAACATTAATAGTAAAAAATTTATGAGCAGAATTGCCATAAGAAATAAAAGTGGATAATGGATACAGAGTACCTTTAAATTGATTAGGAACTAAAATGTTGGTGTTTATACTACCTTGCAAGAAGAGAACAATGGAATCAGTAAGATATGAAGGAGGTTTAATGGTTGTGCCGCTACGTGTGGGAATGAATATGGGCAATTGATTAGCAGGAGATGCATAATCAGCAGAGGCAAGAACTATATTGAAAGGAGTGTCTTCGTAGGTGGGAGTGTTGTTGTTTCAGTAGATTCAACACCTGCAACGTCTTGAAAAAATAACAGGGGAAACAGGGGAAGGGAAACTAGTAAAAAAAATCATCAATAACAACATCAGTAGTAGAATTTGTTAGATGTGGTTGTTTATGTTGATCACTATCAATAAAATAAGGAAAAATGGACTCAAAGAAAATAGTGTCACCTTGATAAAAAAAATTCCTTATTATTTCACAATCAAATAGGACATGACCTTTGGGTACCAGGTTTCTGTCCTAAATAAATGCATTTGCAGGATCTAGAATCAAAATTTTTCTTTGAGAATGGATAGTGATAGTGAAACATAAACAACCAAATATTTTAAAGAAGAAATATTCAGGAGGAATTATCAAAAAGTATATGATTAAGGGGATTTAAACTGAAGTAACTTGGAGGGTAGTCTGTGGATAAGAAAAACAACATGGAAAATGGCATAAGCCCAAAAAAATTAAGGATAATTTTGATGAAACAAAAGAGCACGTGCCACATTTAAGATATGTTGATGTTTTCACTCAACAATCCATTTTTGTGAGGGTATCAACACAAAATTGTGTGGTAAAAATTCATGAGTTTTGTAAAAATACATCTAAGAACTCATTGCCATTGTCGGTTCTAATACATTTAATCTTTCTTATCAAATTGGGTATGAATAAGGGAACACAAGATTAATAAAAGCAGTTGCTTCAGATTTAAGTCTCATAAGGAAGATCCAACAAAATCTACTCTTGTCATCAACAACCGTTAGAAAATTATCTAAAACCAAACATAGAGGGAACTGAAAATGGTCCCCAAATATCCATGTGACTTAAATCAAACATGTAGCAGAACAGATGAACTATGTGGAAAAGGCAATTGGTTTTGTTTAGCAAATAAGCATATATCACAAGGAATAACACTTTTATTAACAGTAACAAAAGAAAACTCTTTATTAAGATGTTGCAAGATCAACAGAAGTATGCCCAAAGTGAAAATGCCAAAAATACAAATTGGAACCTAAAACATGGTGTAATACTAGTTTGCAAAAATAGAACTGATAGTACAATTATGAATCTGAACAGGAGTATGAAAAGGGGAAAATCAAGCAAGTATAAGCCATGATGAATACTAGTTGTACCAATCATCTTCAGGGAGATGTTGTCATGTATCAAACAATTAGTAGCATGAAATACAAGATGACAATAAAGAGAATTGGTTAATCGATGAGCTGAAATGAGACTTAATAGAAAATTGAGGTAGATAAAGAACATCATTTAAGTAAAAAATCATTGTTAAACAAAATAGTCCCAGCAAAGTGAGAAATAATCAAAAAACCATTAGGTAATTTATGAGAAACAGGCTGATTCTTTTAATAGATTGAAACATGTTGGCAGAAAATCAAACATGATCAGTTGCGCATGTCTCCATTAATCCAAGAATGATTAGAAACTAAATTAGAAATTGATGGAAAAAGAAATTACCAAATTGATAGAAGGTGAGTTTTGAAGTTGATTTACAGTGCTAGTAGATGAGGATGTGGAGGCCAGAAGTAAAGCAAGCAAAGCCTTTTGCTGATCCAAAGTGAAACTTGAGTAGCATTGTCCAAACTTGAAGAATTAGAAGTAGTGGAAGTATGAGCATCCTCCAATATCAGGGATGGTAGATGAGCAATTGTTGGAAGCACTTGAATTAGATCGTGGATAGTCGGAGGGTACCCATGTTTTTGTAAAGCAAACATTACCGTATGACCTCGATTTATTGTATGAGTGCAAATTTGTAGCCCCGGCCACGGCCACCAGAACCACACCACTATTCAAGATGAACCACGACCAAATCCACGACTATAGTTAGAAACAGCACACAGTTTAAGTTCTCCGTATGACTAAAGAATTGACGTTCCTGATGTAAAAGCATCGAAAAAAACCTTGCTAATTGTAGTAGAAGCTCCATTAACTGATCTGAGATCAAATTGGTGAATATATGTTCATTCAAGCCTTAAGAAGGCAATGAATAGTCAATTCTCTATGTATTCCCTAATTCTTTGTAAGAGATTGCCAAGAACACAGTAGGTGTACAGAACAAGAAGGAAAGGGCAAAAATCTCCAATTCTTGCCAAGTTTCTTTAAATTGGTAAAATAGATCGTAATAGAGAATCACCTTGCCAAAGACCATAAATTTCTTCTTGTAAGTCTGAAATCCGAAATACATCTCCTTGATGATACGATCATTCAGTTCGTGCCAGATCTCTGCAGCCGAATCCATCCACATAATGCTTTGAGCGATATCCGGTTCGAGTGAGTTGGTATCCAAGACATAACCATCGTGTTACATCGATCCATGCCATTGAAGTCGGTCTATATCTTTGGCGCGCAGAAATAGTCCAAGAACAAAACCAGATTTGTTCTTCGAGCGAAGGGAAACTAGCATCGCACGAGACCATGAGTGGAAGTTGGTGTTGTTGAGAGGTGGAGACACAAGCTGCAAGGCCATGTTATCACTGGGATGCATAAAGAAGGATCAATCATGTCAGTTTGAATAACTGTCGATTGGAATTTGGGATTTCTTGATATGTTGTTGATGTTGGAACGATCATTAGACGATTAAGAAGAAGAGGTAATCATGATCAGAATCCATCGCGAATTTCAAAAAAAAAACAGAGATAATCGCGGAGGAGGAGAATGAAAAACTCAGATGAAAAGATGATGAGAATTTACTAGGTTTAGAGCGACTGATACCATGTAGTAAATTTCATATCAACGGAGGGCATATATGAAAATACAACTATATTAGATTACAATAAATCTTTCGCCTATAAAAGGGGATAAGCAATAACTAAATTCTATCTTAATTATAACACAAAATAATGGGTTAACAAAGGTAGTTAAATAATTAGGTATGTTCTAATAAAAACACAAAACACTGAGCCAACTTTGAGTAACCCACCATTCCAATATCTACCCACCCATCAACAACAACAAACACATAGCACTATAGGTGTTAATTTTAGCGTTACTTACAAATGGATGTGTACGACGTCGTGATGGACGGAAGTGGTGTGCCACCATCGCCGAAGAGAGAAGAAGCAGCCTCGCGCCAAAGAGGAAGTAGTTGACGGAGTCGGAGAGAGGAAGCACCGTCGCGATTGGAAGATGACTACGGAGGGGAAAGCCTGAGACGGAGGAGTGGCCGCAAGGAGCAAATGAGATGGAGAGAGGTCACGAAAGAGGAGGAACCTGAGATGGTGGGTGGTCGCGAATATTAGAGTCAAACCCCAAAACTATCTTATTTACCTTTTTATTTCTTTCTGTAGCCTATAATCAAATTTGAAAATAAAACTAATTTTTCTCCATGTATTTTCCAATTTGTCTATATATCTGTATATCGCATGTTGCACTAGCTAGTCAAGAATATCATTATTCTATAGATTTATTAACTACATTATCTAGTACATATGACAGTTTCCACACTTTCACAACCATTTGGATTTCAAAATTTTCAATGGAGAAAGGAGGCTGTTGCATACCAAATAAAGAAAAGTGCACCAATTTCTGCCCCAATAAATAATGATCCTGCTAATATCGAAGGCCAGTGCCTAATCCCAAAAAACAATTCAACTTAGGGCACTACATTTTACGCCTCCTAACATTAAACCATCAAATTTGTGCAGTCCGGATGCATGCCTTCCGGACAATTTGTACAGTTGAATGTCCACTTTCAAGAACATGGATTTTTGTAGTAGTGAGGGGTCTTATATGCACACTTCCTTCAACTTTAAGCCAAGGGAGACAAGTCAAAAGAACTTGAAATGGTTTCCTTTCACCTTTTCTCCAAAGGATAATAATATCGACTATGAATAAACAAAAAAAAAATCATTGTCATGCTTCTCATGCTGCTTTAAGACTCTGTGACAAATGCTCATAGTGCTCCTTTTGCTGCTCCAAAAAACAGAATAAATTCCAATATAAATCTCAAACTAAGTTATCCAACAAATTATATTAGTTTTCATGTATTAAAGAAATTTAGCATAATAAACCATACCATTTCCGATACAGAGGGAGAGACTTCCCTTAATGCTATCTCAAAATGGCTTGTCTTGATCGATATATCAAGAGTTCTATTCGGTGATTTCACCTTCTCTGTGAAAGGATTGATATATATATATATTCATGTCCAATCATAAAATTTTAAATAATATTTAATGAACTTTTTCATGCAAAAATAGAGACAGTAAAAGTATATAAATTTTGATTTTTAGTGTTTGTGAGTGCTTTTTCGGTCAGTAATTTGTGATAATTTTTTTCGGTCACAAATTATTTTATAAATTAGTCACAAAATGAATTTTTTCTTGTAGTGAATGTAAACTCTTTTGAGGGAATATAATAGAAAATTATGTGTTTTGCAAATGTTTTTCTTAATTCATGAGAAAGAAATAGTCCATCACCTATTTTACATATAACAATTTCTTTATTGATCAGTCTAGTCCATTTCCTTTTGTCCATTGCAGGTCAACCTTTTGCCCAACACAATCGAATAAATATGGCTCAATATTGGTTACGGGTATTCGTGGTTGTCGCGGCCTAAAATTTCGAGTGTTTCTCGAATTCAATGGAGTCGCCACCAAAATTTATTTTAAAATAGGGAAAATATTGGGAAACCCTTAAAATAGTAAAAATAAAAAATGTGGTCTTTGAAACCAAATTTTGAGTTCGGGAGTCGATTATGCGTAGGGAAGGTATTAGCACCCTACGACATCCGTTAAAACAACGGTTACCTATAATTAATTGTGCAAAATTAATTTTAACTTAAGTATGTTTATTTTTCTTTATTATTAAATATGAATAACAATTATTACTATATTTAAAATACGATTTTGAAATAAATATGTACTTAACAAATAAAAGAGGAAAAAAAGAAATTTTATTTTATGTGCTTGACAAGAATGTGATCTTGCTCCTACGTATCTTCCGGTGCGATGGAGAAATCAAAGCTACGTAGTTCTTGGTTAGAAAACAAACGGATGTGTTGAGTGTGTTTTAAAGAAAATTTATTTTGTGATAAAAAAATATTTTGACAAAATAGAAAAATAAAAGAGTTTGATTTGAAATAAATACTTTAAAATACGAGTTTTAAGACGATCAAGTTGTACAACTCATGTCCTAAAACTCAAGGAATAAAGAAGATGTCACATCTAATTTAATCCTCTTTAAAAAAAATAATTTTATTATTCTCGATTTTTAAATCTGAGTTTCAAAACCACCATTAGTACAACTGTGTTTAACAACTCAGAGATAAAAAAGTTACATCTATTAAATAAGCCGATTTTAGATTAGTTCATTAAAATAAATAAATGAATGAATTAAATAATAGAATAAATAAATTAAACTAAAATAAAACAAATAGATAAAATAACCATAAAGAGAGTTTAGACACTATCAAGTATTACTACTTTGTGTCCTAACAACTCAAAGATTAAAAAGAGTTACATCTATATTAAATAAGTCGATTTTAGATTAGTTTCATTAAAATAAATAAATGAATGAATAAATAATAAATAAAATAATAAAATAAATAAAATAAAAACATAAAAATTAAATAAAGAGAGTTTTATAGGAACTATCAAGTATAGTACCCACTTGTATCCTAACACAACTCAAGATTTAAAAGATGTCACATCTAATTAATCTTTAACATAAATATTGTATTTATGATGAAATTGATATTAATTATGAAGAAAATTAAACTCTTTAATTAAATGGATTGAGATTAGTAAAATTTAAATGAGTTGAGATTAGTAAAATAAAAATGAGTTGAGATTAGTAAAATAAAAATGGGTTGAAATTAGTAAAATAAAAAATGAGTTGAGATTATTAAAATTTAAATGAGTTAAAACTTAAATGAGTTGAGATTACTAAAATAAAAATGAATAGATATTAGTAAAATAAAAATGAGATTAAGATTAGTAAAATAAAAATGGGTTGAGTTTGAATATATTTTGTTATTAACCCATAACCCAGGCCCAACCCAACTTAATAATCAAAAAGGGTCAAAACTGAAACTAAGAAACCCTAATTTCATTTGAGGAAAACGGCCAACTTGAGACACAAAGGAGGCGGCCAACATGAAGTTGCAGAGGAGGCGGCCAACATGAAGTTGCAAAGGAGGTGGCCAAACACGAAGTTGCAAAGGAGGCGGCCAAACACACGATTGGAACCAGGATGCGAAAACAGAAACGATGTGAGGGAACAACGACGGTGAGGACGGTGACGGCAACCTCGGCGACGGTGAGGATGGTGACAGCAAACTCGACGACGGTGAGGAGGGTGACGACAACCTCAGCGATGGTGGCAGCACCGACAACGACATCGTCCAAGGGGTGAGTTTTTTTTCGTTTTTTATTTTACTTTCAAAAACAAAACTTATTTTTCTATTAGCTTACATTTATACGACAATAGAACTATGTAAAAGGAAGAAAATACCTTTTCTTCTTCTGGCTCGTTTCCTTTTGCTACTGCTTTTGTTTTCTCCTTTTTTCTATTTAAGTATTTTTTCTATTCGGGTTTGATTTCTCCTTCTTTGTATGTTTTTTATCAGTGGTGTTCATCCCAGATCCTGCACTTTGAAATTTTATAGGGTATATTTATAGAGTTTTTTATGTGTTCAGTTGCTTTCTTTGTCTGCCTTGGTCCTTCTCTATCTATTTCCTGTTTAATGTTTTGATTGCCTTGCTCATCATCTGCATTTTTCCTACACCTCTGATGCATTCATGGTTTTGATTTATTTGTTTTGATTTGTTCTGTTGTTGAGCTTTAATTTGTCCCTTAGTTTATTTTTTAAACTCAAAATTTTGTCTCTTTGTTCTGCACAAAGTGTACCAAGACTGACTTAAAAAAATGTTTTTATGTTTCTCAAATTAGTTAAAACAGGAACAAATGTACCAATAAGCATGGCTTGTGCATCAATGGCAGTCATCATCAACATGACAGGGTTTGGCAGTGAACAAAGTCAGCATGGCTTGATCTGATTTGATTTTTATTGTAATTTATTTTTGGCTTTATTTTTGGTTGTAAATTGATTGTAATTGTAATTTAAAAATTATAACTTGATTTAGCATTGTAAATTGATGAACCTACTTATTGTAAATATAATTACTACCTTTTTTAATATATATTTCCTTTTTTTAGTTTATTTTTAAATAAGTTGGACAAAATTAGGGTACTACAGTGGTTCATAAAACTAAATTGATCTATATTAATGATTTAATTAAATTTTTCAAAACCACTTTAGAAAAAATAGATTAATTTCTCAAACTACTAACGCCGTTCAATTTTAATCCGATTCAAAACAAGTTTATAGTTTCAAACCAGTTTAATTCATTGGAACAGGTTTTCCTATTGGGTTTTAATTTCATTTTATATTTATTTAATCAATTTGTACTAAAGTTTTAACTACATCTGGTCAATTTAAACGTATATACAACTATCTTTTAGGAATTATATATATTTTTCAATAGAAAGTTTGTTAACTTTTTTAAAGAAGAAATTATCATTCTTCGCTCAAGTTGTCAAAAAAAGAGAGGAGGGTTCCAACATTATCGTACATCTTGAATAGAGGTAAGAATAGATTATGTTATGTTGCGATTTACAAAACTTAATTAAGAATACAAAGTTTTTGAACTTTAGTAGTTTTTTTAACAAGCTAATTATAAAAATGAATATCATACTCTAACAAAATAACTTAGAAAATATTTCTCATTCGAACAAGTGTTTCTTCCTTGGAATTCTAACATAAATTTGGAATTATGAGTTTGAGTTCTTCTACTCTTTTCTGATTTTTCGATGATATTATTTTACAGCCTTAAGTATCTATTTATAGATAAAATTATGGCTTCAATTTAGTTCTTGTTAAATTCTAAATTATATCTTCATTCCTAGCTTTATCAATAATGATCTTATTCAAAAATAATTATGAACAAGATGTTTTTTGATAATATGTTTTTTGACATTTTTTTCTGAATCCAATATGAGTAGTTCGTCTATATTGATTATGTTTGTATTTTGTTCATATTAAGTTTGTAAATTCTTCAAATTGATTCTATACATATATTGTTCATATTGAGTTTGTTAATTCTTCATATTGATTATCTTCGTATTTTGTTCAGATTGATTTTGTAAATCCTTCAGATTGATTATGTATGTATTTTGTTCAGATGGAGTTTGTAAATTCTTCATATTGAGTTTGTAAATTCTTAATATTGATTTTGTTCATAAGTCAAGCGCACATAAAAATATTGCATTAATTGGGTACATGTACGTAAACGTAAAATTGCATAAAATCTTTTTCTTTAAAATATATATTACACTAAAATACTATTTTTTTTAAATATATCAAATAACAAAATATAATATGTATTATTTATATCGCTCATGTAATATAACATGTATCCAACTAACACATCATAGAAAGCATTCATATAACGAAAATTAGCCACGAAATTTATCAACATATATTCTAAAATAATATTAGTCATCAAATTAATTGTTTAAAATTCTATTTAATTAATAAAGTAGTTTATTATAAAATTTGTGGTGTTAC
>PGWS01005589.1:0-12358 GCA_002896235.1 Cicer reticulatum
ATACACATTAAACAAACCGAGGTATTAAAAGATTCCCCATTTTTAATACTCGTTTAACTCTAATGGTTTTTCAAATTCCACAAGAACAAATTCAAAACATACTTTCACAACGACCACACCAATTAACAAACATCAAGTTTCATTTACCCATAATCATACACAATGACATTCAAATTCATTTACCACGAAACATTCATCACTATAAACAAAACCTAACTCTAAGGTTGTTACCCATAACGCACTAGTTGGTTTTTTTCCCCAAATCGATACATTTAACCCTAACCAATTCCTTCCCACACAACTACAGATTAAGTCCTAATGCAAGCTAGAAGTTTGGAAGGAGCCCTTACCTCAAAGTTAGCTTTATCGAGAGTTTCCGGTTCCGCGAGAAAATCCGGTAAAATCTCCGCTCGCAACGCCGCTTCAAGTTAGTGCACTAGCACCGTAGCACGGCTGTGAGCAACTTTCCCTTCTATCTCTTCGAGAAAAGAGGTTTGGATCTAGGAGAAACGGAGGGGTTTGTGTTTGGATCTCAAAAACCGTATTTCTTCGTTTTCGAATCAAAGAGGAAGAGTGGAGTTACGAAAACCTTCGATCTAACTCACCCCCTAACCTTGGGTCACTAGTTTTGAAGGAAAGGAAGCAACGAAAACGAAAAATGGAGGAGGATGGAAATTTGATTTTCTTGCTCACGTGAACTTGAGGAAGGAGATGGAAAATTTTGAGTTTTCCTTCCTTTCTATTTCTTTCCTTTGCTTTTCCTTTCTTCCTTTTCCTTCCTTCCTTTATATACTATTTTCTTTCCTTTTCCTTCCTTCTAGTTTTCCTTTCTTTTTCCCTCCAAGCAAACATATATATATAAAATAAATATAACTTAACAAATATCTCAAAATCTAGATATTTATTAAATTACCTTTTCACCCGAAACGCCTTAAATTAAACCGTAAAGTATTTACCGCAGTTAAATTCAATTTATTTATCGACGAGAAATTCTAATTGGCATCGAAATATCTTTTTGATTATAAAACTCCAAAATATTATTAACTTTGGCTTAAAAGCCTCCGAGCCAAAATCCAAAATATACCAAAAATACATAAAAGGTACTTTTAAAATTATGGGTCTTACACCATCATCTTAGGTTTGGGCATTCCTACTTTCTTCATTATTTTTCTAACAACCAGCATCCTTAATTCAGACTTTCTCTAATCTTCTGTGGCATTTGTTATGATTCCTGTTGGAACAGGTTGTATAATTGAGATGAATTGAAACTGAGAAGAAAAAGAGAAGAAAACAAAAGTTCAGAAAACGGAGATACATTATCAGTCTTGATAGTCTAGAGAATGATCTGTTAAGCATTGCAGATTGTTCTTGGTTTTGAAGGCTTCTATAGAAAGCAATTTTCTACTGAATCAGTTACAACAAAACTTAACAAACTTCTAACTAAATTCTAACTATATTCTAACTAACTAATTACAAATCAATTTTGAATTACCACCAATTCAATCCTACACACTTGGATCAATTGCTTGGAACACAAGAAATCAACAAAAGTTGAATTCTGACTATGTAAATCGATTGGGAAATCGATTTCATAACAAAAAATGAAAAACTGCACAAGTCAGTAGCCTCTGATTTGGAGAGTAATCGATTGGTAAATCGATTGAACATTTCACAAATCAAACCTGATGGTAACACATCGATTGGTAAATCGATTGAATGAGTCACAGTGGCACTCCAGTGCTGAGGGAATCGATTGGCAAATCGATTGACAAAGTATCATTTGAAAAATGACCTCACCTGTGACAAATACAATCGATTGGACAATCAATTGTTAACACTTTCATTTTGATAAAGTTTGGTTGCAATCGATTGGGTAATCGATTGAACTAAACACCAGGTAAAAACTTTTCAGGAACATGCTATTAAATCGATTGGCAAATCGATTGACATCAAAAACCTGAGCCACTGTTTTGAAAACAATCGATTGGCAAATCGATTGAAATAAACTTTTTGAAAACACAGTGAACTCTGATTTGGCAAATCGATTGAGTAATCGATTGAACTTACTCTTATTGAAACAGTTTTCCAGAAATCGATTAGGCAATCGATTCCAACAGGTCTGGACATGTTCTGCTGAAAAGTGTTGTTTTAAAGAATCGATTGGTAAATCGATTAGCTTGTATAGTTTCAAGATTAAAGAAAACCAAGATCGCGATAATCGATTGGCAAATCGATTTAGCTCATTTTAAAACTTTACAAAATCGATTGGGAAATCGATTTCGTAGTTGGTTTTTCAGAAACTATATAAGATGTCTTTCAATCTTTATTCTCATAACTTCTAAAGAACTTTTACATAACTTTTTCATAACTTTCATAATTTCTCTTATGCTCTCAAAAACGGTTCATGGCAACAAACTAACAACTTCATAATTGTGATTACAGATCTCAATACAGTTTGTTGACAATCTAAGAGAAATGATAATGTGCTCAAGAACAATCCATGAATATCCAGATTTGTGAAGAGCAACATTTCATAAAGATTGAAGACCCTTTTGTTTTACGTCTTTTATTCTTTCTGTAATAAATCTTTGAACCAAAACGAACGTTGAAAATCCAGCTAGAAACTGGTGGCTACTTTCTTGGGTGAGAGGTCTCAACAAGAAAGAGTCGTACTTTGATTTTGTGTTAGGCTGCCGATTGTCTACAAGGATCAAAGGGTTGATAGAAAGCCAGCTAGAAACTGGTGGCTACTTTCTTGGGTGAAGAGTGTTCAACAAGAAGAGTCGCACTGTGATTCTGTGATAGGTTGACGAGTATCTACAAGGATCAGAGGGTATTCAATAGGAAAGAGATCATTAAGATAGATAGGTTTCAGGGAGGAAACTGGACAATCTGTAATTGATTCTTTCTATTGAAGGAGAAGAAAATCTGAAATCCGATTGGATTTTCAGGACTGGACGTAGGTTGTTGTTGACAACCGAACCAGGATAAATCTCTGTGTTTTCTTCTCTAACTCTCTCTCTTTAATTTTCTATATTGCTAACTTTGCATGCCTCAAAATTTAAATTCCGCTGTGCACTTGATACTGATTAATTTGGTAAAGAAAACTGATATATTTTCTGTTATTTCGAGGTCAAGATACCAACAATTGGTATCAGAGCTAACTTCTTGAGAGGTAAAACTTATAAGAAGATGGCCTCAACTGACGTTCTGGGAGAAGGCGCTTCGTTAGCTCGACCACCAGCTTTCAACGGTACAGCCTACATGTACTGGAAGCAAAGAATGCTCATATTTCTGGAAGCAAGTGGCATAGATATCCTTGATGCTGTTGAAAACGGTCCGTACATTCCCAAGATTGCAGGAACTGACAACTCAATGATTATCAAGCCTAGAGCCGACTGGTCAGATGATGACAAGAAGAAGGTTGGTTTCAATGCGAAGGCTAAGAACATCATCACGTCCGCCCTATGTGCAGAAGAGTTCTTTAGAGTGTCCAATTGCAAGTCAGCAAAAGAGATGTGGGACATCCTCCAAGAAACTCACGAAGGTACTACTGATGTTAAGAGAGCTCGTGTGAATACGCTCATGCACGAATATGAATTATTTAGCATGAAGAAAGAAGAGTCAATCAGCGATTTGCAAACCAGATTCACACACATAGTCAACAACCTGCATGCACTAGGAAAAGATGTGGATAATGAACAGCAGATTGGAAAGATCATGAGATGTTTAACCAGAGAATGGCAGCCCAAGATTACCGCAATAGCTGAGTCTAAGGATCTAGCAAAGATAACGACAGCAACATTATTTGGTAAATTGAGGGAACATGAAATGGAATTACAACGACTGGATGAATCCGAAATGGAAAGCAGGAAAAAGAAAGGATTATGCTTGAAAGTACAAACCAAGCAATCTAAACCTGAATCCGATAGTTACTCAGATGGATCCAGCAGTGAAAAAGAAGAGACTGAAATCGAATCACTTGTCAAGAAATTTAAGAAGTTTCTGAAGAAGAAAGATAACAAATTCAGAAAACCATCCAGCTCTAAGACTAGTGACATCAAGACAGTTACATGCTACGAATGTGGTAAGATTGGTCACACAAAGTCGGAATGCTACAAACTGAAGAACAAGAATAGAGCTCACAAAGCCAAAAGAGCATATATTGCATGGAGTGACAACGATAACGATGAGTCCTCTGCCTCTTCGGATGAAGAAAAAGTGAATTTATGTCTCATGGCTCACACTAATTCAGAATCTGACAGTGAGGTTAGTTCGCAATTTAATCCAACATATGATGAACTTCAAGAAGCTTTCAATGAATTGCATGATGATTATGTGAAATCCATAAAACAGTTGTTAAGCACAAAGAAAATGCTTGAACAAATGAATGTTGAACATAAAGAAATTGAAAATTTATGTGAACAACTGAAAAAGGATTCACAAGAAAAATCTGCAAAGTGCATTGAACTTGAAGATACTATTGCATCATTAAAATCTGATTTATTAAATTTTGCAAATAGTAAAGATAAGCTAAATGTCATACTTAGCAATCAAAGACATGTTTATGAAAAATCTGGTTTAGGATATACACCAAATATGCATGTCAAAAGAAAAAATAAAAACAGATCTGGTATTGGTTATATGCAAACCAGAAATGTCAAACATGGTCAAAAATCTTCTATTGCTAAGAGTATGTATGACACCTTTACTAAACCAAACAAATATTCATCCTTTGATGGCAAATGTCATTTCTGTTGTAGAAAGGGACATTTTGTGTCTAATTGCAAATTTAAAAAATTAGCCAATCAAGGATGGAAGCAAGTTTGGATAGCAAAAGAATCTGTGTTTAAGACTGACCCCCCAGGACCCAATCTGAATTGGGTACCTAGATCCAAAAATTAATTATGTTTTTGCAGGTGTACTTGACATCCACCAAGCAAGATTGATATTTGAAAGTGGATGCTCAAGACACGTGAAATGAGACAAGTATGAGAATCTTGTCTTTAACATTAAATGAAGATTAAATGAAGAAAGATTGGTCAACATAGTTGTGTTGATGACAGAGAAAAAGAGTCAATGGCAGTTAATCAGAAGTTTTGTTTGGGATTAAATCGATTGAGTAATCGATTTCGAGTTTGCTCTTTGTTTGTTTAAAGAATCGATTTGGGAATCGATTTGGTTAGCCCAGACTTCAGATTTTGTGGAAAATATTTTGTAAAAATCCCGAGCATCGATTTGGAAATCGATTGATTAAGTGTTCAGTATTTGACTTTTGGGACAATCGATTTGGACATCGATTAAGTAACACGGCAAATCGATTTGGGAATCGATTAGGAAAATGACCGTTGCGTACTTTTTTACTAGCCGTTGGACATCATTATTACACAATCGATTAAGGATTCGGTGTAACGGTAAACCAATCGATTGGGCAATCGATTGATAAGGGTAAAAGTATAAAAACGAACAGGTCTAAATCGATTTCTTCACTGTTTCAACCCAGATTTCTATATTTTCTTTCTCTGCTTCATCTTCTTCCTCTGTCTCTGCAACTGATATCTGCAACTATATCTGAACTCTATCTTCACTCATCTCCTCTATTTGCAACCATGGCCCGCGTGAAACAAACACAAGCCCATACTCCTTCACCTTCATCATCTTCAACCAGTGAAACTCCCTCACCGCCACCTACTGTGTCTAAAAGAATTCCGATTCCTACACACAAAATTCTTGCAAAGGACAAGGGCAAGGCTCCTGCTCCTATTCCAGAAAAGATCAAGAAAAGGAAGGAACCACCAAGTGAGAAGTTGTTGGCTGATGCTATGAAAGAAATTGCTCAGAAGAAAAAGAAACCGGTTACTTCACCCCTAGTTAAGAAAACTCCAGCACCTAAAGAGAAGGATGTGGAAGTTATCATTCCAGCAGAGTTTCTTAAACGGAAAATTCATGAAGGCAGAACCCTAGACTTTGGTTTCTTTGATACAGAAGGCTTCACATTCCAGAATCATCTGAGATTTCATGGTCTTGAAGGTTTTCTTTCATCTACTTTGGACAGCTATCCGAGACTGATACGGGAATTTTATGCAAATTTCAAGCTCACTGATGACGGGTTCAAAACTCAGGTTAAAGGTAAAAAGTTATCAATGTCTTTTGAAGACTTTGCTGAGTTGACAGGATTGCCATTTCATGGACAATCAATAGACGGCAGTTCTGATGCGGATGCAGCCGACGAAGGTTGGGAAGCATCGCTGGACAGGCACACTGCAGTGAAAGACATCATGGTTGATGGTTTTGTGGAAACCATCTCATTGCCAATTGGTCAGATGAAGGTACAGCAACGCATGCTCATGTATACATTAACAAGAATGCTTGTACCTCGATCAGGAAATCATGCTGTTGTTCAGAAGCTTGATATTATATTATTATGGGGATTGTCCAAGGAACTTAAGATGAGTTGGACATGGATTGTGCTAAGGCACATGTTAGAAGCTTCACACAGTAAGATCATGTTGCCTTATCCGCAGTTGGTTACAAAGGTTCTCAAGCACTTCAAGGTATCGTTGTTGAATGAAGAATCTGCAAAGACTACACTTATCTTCGGCGAAGCGATTGTGAATCAGATGAAACTGAAGAAAGTAGATAATGTTTGGATTAGACCAATGCCAAATGTTGAACCAACTCCTCCACAAGCATCTGAATCAGCAGCTGAGGCTCCTGCATTTGTTTCAAAACTGATGGAATTTATGGCAGCTCAAATGGAACACAACGCCAAAATATTAGAGTCAAATGCAAGGATGGAAGCTACCTTGACATCTATCCAAACATCCCTGAAATCAGTTGTTCAGGATGTTGCTGCAATTCAAGCGCATCTAGGCCTCAAGCTATCTTTTGAAGACATAGCGCATATTGGTCGACAAGCAACTGAGGAACCACAGCCAGATCCTCTAGATCGGTCTGCGACTCACGGTGAGGAGACACCAGCTGAGGATAATACAGCGGTCTCTACCTCTCCCCTGGATGATAGTGAGAACCAGCCCACTTTAGGAGATTAGATGGTCAAGTTTCTTATTTGTGTTGTCTTATTTTTGGTTGTCTTGCTGTTTTTGCTGTTTTATATTTTGTTTATAATATATATGTATGAGCAAATGTATTAATTGTTATCATATAAATACTGCCATACTACATCTGTTGCATATTTGTTTTGTTCTGATCTGATATACAAGTTATATGATTTCATTTCCTATGCTTATGTTCTTTAACATAGGGGGAGGAATTGTTTTCTGCCTTTTTGCCTTAATTGACAAAGGGGGAGAAAAATTATAACTTGATAACTTGATAATATGCTTGTTGTTGCATTATTAAGGGGGAGAATCTGATGTTGTTTTGATGATGATGATGTTTGTTTTTGCTCTGATACTTAATAATGTAATAATACTCATGCTGTTTTGACACATGCTCTGATGATCTGTATTGGTACATATTTAATGCTATGAATTGGTTTCTTTGGTATGATTTTGAAATGGTTTGATATGCTCAAGTTACAATTGTATGAATTGTCAATTATGCCAAAAAGGGGGAGATTGTTGGATTTTGATCCTTTGATTCCTAATTTTGACATAATTCACAATTCAACAATATTCATACTTAATATGATAAATCTAATATTTCAATTGAGCAAAATTTCAGGAACACCAATTCAATCCTACACACTTGGATCAATTGCTTGGAACACAAGAAATCAACAAAAGTTGAATTCTGACTATGTAAATCGATTGGGAAATCGATTTCATAACAAGGGTGTAAGGAAATCTTAAGTGTTTGTGAATGTGCAATCGATTAGGCAATCGATTAGCTTAATTAAAAATGAAAAACTGCACAAGTCAGTAGCCTCTGATTTGGAGAGTAATCGATTGGTAAATCGATTGAACATTTCACAAATCAAACCTGATGGTAACACATCGATTGGTAAATCGATTGAATGAGTCACAGTGGCACTCCAGTGCTGAGGGAATCGATTGGCAAATCGATTGACAAAGTATCATTTGAAAAAATGACCTCACCTGTGACAAATACAATCGATTGGACAATCAATTGTTAACACTTTCAATTTTGATAAAGTTTGGTTGCAATCGATTGGGAAATCGATTGAACTAAACACCAGGTAAAAACTTTTCAGGAACATGCTATTAAATCGATTGGCAAATCGATTGACATCAAAAACCTGAGCCACTGTTTTTGAAAACAATCGATTGGCAAATCGATTGAAATAAACTTTTTGAAAACACAGTGAACTCTGAGATTTGGCAAATCGATTGAGTAATCGATTGAATCGATTTACTTTTATTAAAACAGTTTCCCAGAAATCGATTAGGCAATCGATTCCAACAGGTCTGGACATGTTTTACTGAAAAGTGTTGTTTTAAAGAATCGATTGGTAAATCGATTAGCTTGTATAGTTTCAAGATTAAAGAAAACCAAGATCGCGATAATCGATTGGCAAATCGATTTAGCTCATTTTATAACTTTACAAAATCGATTGGGAAATCGATTTCGTAGTTGGTTTTTCAGAAACTATATAAGATGTCTTTCAATCTTTATTCTCATAACTTCTAAGAACTTTTACATAACTTTTTCATAACTTTCATAATTTCTCTTATGCTCTCAAAAACGGTTCATGGCAACAAACTAACAACTTCATAATTGTGATTACAGATCTCAATACAGTTTGTTGACAATCTAAGAGAAATGATAATGTGCTCAAGAACAATCCATGAATATCCAGATTTGTGAAGAGCAACATTCATAAAGATTGAAGACCCTTTTGTTTTACGTCTTTTATTCTTTCTGTAATAAATCTTTGAACCAAAACGAACGTTGAAAATCCAGCTAGAAACTGGTGGCTACTTTCTTGGGTGAGAGGTCTCAACAAGAAAGAGTCGTACTTTGATTTTGTGTTAGGCTGCCGATTGTCTACAAGGATCAAAGGGTTGATAGAAAGCCAGCTAGAAACTGGTGGCTACTTTCTTGGGTGAAGAGTGTTCAACAAGGAAGAGTCGCACTGTGATTCTGTGATAGGTTGACGAGTATCTACAAGGATCAGAGGGTATTCAATAGGAAAGAGATCATTAAGATAGATAGGTTTCAGGGAGGAAACTGGACAATCTGTAATTGATTCTTTCTATTGAAGGAGAAGAAAATCTGAAATCCGATTGGATTTTCAGGACTGGACGTAGGTTGTTGTTGACAACCGAACCAGGATAAATCTCTGTGTTTTCTTCTCTAACTCTCTCTCTTTAATTTTCTATATTGCTAACTTTGCATGCCTCAAAATTTAAATTCCGCTGTGCACTTGATACTGATTAATTTGGTAAAAGAAAACTGATATATTTTCTGTTATTTCGAGGTCAAGATACCAACAACTCTTCTGTCATCCATATCTCCACACTAATCAACATCAGTGAACCATAAGTTCAGCTTCATTTTCATTCAGTTTTGTGGAATACAACATACCAGGCTCAATAGTATCCTTTATGTATCTCCAGATCCTTTTTGCTGCCATGTAGTGTGATGTCCTAGGCTTCTCCATGTACCTACTAATCAGCCCAACACTATATGAAATAGTTGGCCTAGTGTTACACAAGTACCTCAGGGATCCTATAATTTTCTTGAAGGTTGTAGATCAATCAACTCATCATTGTCCTCTTTAGATAACACCAACCCTGATTCTGATGAAGTGCTGCTTCCATTGCATTCTTGCATTTTAAACCCTTTTAATACATCACTTGCATATTTTTTTTTTATGCATAAAAATTCCATTTTTCCTGGTTTCAAACTCTATGCCAAGGAAATGTGCCAGTCAACAATAAATCATCAACATAAAGGCATATCAGCAGTGCAGGTGTTGCTGCTCCCTTCTGACATAAACTCCATGCTCATTCACACACTTTTCAAATTGACCTTGCTTCTATGAGGAATATTTCAATCCTCTTGTTCCAAGCCCTAGGAGCTTGCTTCAGGCCATATAAGGCTTTCTTCAATTTGTACACATGATCTTATTTGCCTGTTTTGACATATCTAGGTGGCTGCTTCATACACCTCTTCATTTAGTATCCATTGAGGAAGGCTGATTTAATCTCAAACTGATGCATATACCAACCTTTGTAGCTAGCCATTGAGACTACCATCCTTACTGTTTCAATTCTAAGCTACTAGGGAAAATACCTCATCATAGTCCAACCCCATGTTTTTTGCAAAAATCCATTGCTACAAGTCTGGCCTTGAACTTGGCAACCTGCCCATTAGGTTTTAATTTCATTTTAATAGACCCATTTCACATCAATTGGTCTCTGTTCACTGCAAGGTCATCAACTCCCATGTCTTGTTTCTTTTCTACGACTTTTGAGCTCCTAATCATTGTTGCTATCCATCTAGGATCAGTCAATGCTTCTTCATCACTTATGGCTTTGTTTCAGCAGGAAAGGCAAAATGAATTAATTCTCATTTTTGCATTGATAATGAGTCAGATGTTATTGCATATGGCTGCAATATGATTGAGGCTACCTAGCTCTTGCAGAACTCCTTACAGGTTCAGAATCCTAGCTGGTTTGCTGCATCACTGGCCGGTCCTCAACTAGTTCAACTACTATTGCACTGGTGGCTAGTCTACTTGGTTGTCTGGGCATGGCTGCACTCGTTGTCCTGTCCCAACTCTTGATTTCTCCCTAGTATATCCCTGCTTATCACCACTTGTTCTTGTTTGGAGCATATAGCTTGTAAGCCCATATGGCTTCTTACCCCGCAAAACCATTTGGTTCATCCCTGTCATCAAGCTTCCTCTTGTTTTGAGCTAGCACATGCCTGAAGCACAATGAGCCAAACATCTCTCAAATGATTCACAGTTGGCTTTCTTCGAGTCCAGCTTCTCAGGTTCCTGTGTGCCCAATCTCTTGGCTGACACCTATTCAAAATATATACACAGTTGATACTGCTTCCCCCAAATCTATGAGGCAATGTTCTCCCCTTCACATGCTTTGGCCATGTTCCCTATAGTTTTGTTTCTCCTTTCAGCAGTTCCATTATGTTGGGGAGTATATGGTGCAGTCCTTCATTCAATATTCATTTTGATCTACTGTCGCACACAGATCAAATACAAATTGATAAAATGTAAATAGAGATAATAACATGAATCGTTTGCAAAGACTTATGATATAATAATTATAACCGAATGAAAGTTGAAATTAAAAAAAGGTTTTATAGATTTTGATTCAACGACGAGCAAAAACGATTAATCCACTTATTCGAGTTTCAAACCTATCACATATTCTATTAATGAGTAATTTCTAATTCGTGATTCTATTCTTATTTGACTATAGAATGATCATACAAGCATAATCAATCCTATGTGAATTTGTTTCTTTGGTTGGATTAAGGCATCACAATCATCAAAATATTACAAATAACGATCAAGCGTCGCAAATTATAATTCAACTAAATTAGAAACCGAAACCAAATTACTGTCAAATAAATTTTAATCGAACCTATTGAATTCAATTTATGCAATCAGAATATCAATATAATCAAATAAAATAATATATAATCATGAATGAAATTGACAGTGTAACCTGAATTCAAGATGTTGATGAAAACTCTGAACTTGTGGATTAATCTTATAAAATTAGTTTTCCATGAAATTAAAATAAAAACTGGTTATTACTTGTAGCAATCTGAATCCTAATATTTTCGTGAAATGAAACAAAACTGCCCAATATATAGTACTCGATATTGAGTTTTAGGGTTTAGGGTTTAAAAAACAAGTGACCCGTTATTTAAATTATTACAAAGTTCCACATTACGAAATTGTAATTTAGGCCCAGTAAAGTTCGGCATTGGGCTTTTATTCCAAACAAAAGTTGTAGCTCTGATTTTTAGCTTTCAAAAGTCGGCTCGTATGCGGCCAATCCAATATCTAGAGCTCAAGTTATGGCCTACAGAGCGAACAAGAGTCAAAAATGCAAATAATAAAATTATAATTCAAAATTCGACCCAAAGTTTAGAAACAAGCTAAAATTTATTCTAAGCTATAAAGAGCTTTTAAAATACCAACAAAAGCTGAAACATGTGCTCAAATTCTATGATCACAATTCCCCCACACTAAACCTTTGCACTCCGAGCAAAGCAATGCAATGATCCAATATTCTATGATCCAAAGTGGTGAGAGAGAAAAAAATATCTTCTAGCTTAAGAATCAGAATAGTTTTTTTATCACAATCAGGAACAAGAGGACAAGTTAACTAAAGAATGCATAATAAGTGTAGATCCTCCAGGATATTTATCTCAAAGTGTTTACACTTAACGTGTT
>PGWS01005595.1:0-12182 GCA_002896235.1 Cicer reticulatum
GCGTTTTTAATAATGTGGTCCATATGCTCTATTGTATTATTTTGTGGTGCATGTGTAGTTTGTTTGAGGCTTAGTTTGACTGATTTATTCAATGGTTTGTTTTGTGTAGGCCAGCTTCAGTCCATAGAGATAGGTTAAGAATTAACCATGGGGGTAGTTTTGTAAACCACCCAGTGAATATGTATGTTTGTGCCTAAGTGGATGAGATGAATTGGTCTTGGGATGTAGACTTAATGTCCCACATGCAAATTACTAAAATGGTCAAAAGTTTGGGATATATGAGTATTAAACGTTTGTGGTACCAACATCCGAAGTACTCATTTACACATGGACTTAGACCTCTCAACAATGACGAGGATGTATTAAAGTTTGCTGAAGATGTCAAAGGGTTCAACGTAATTGACGTCTTTCTGGAACACTGTATAGATAATCTTATTATTAGTGGTGAAAGTTCAATTTAAGAGCCAACTAAAGCTGAAAAACTCCAAGGTGAAGGTGAACAAGTTCAAGCTGAAACAGATTCTGAACCAGAAACTGAACCAGATCAACCAGATTCTGAACCACTTCAACCTGAACAAGATAAATCAGAATCAGAGTCAATTCAAACTGAAGCAGAATCTGAATCTGTACCTGTTCAACCTGAATTTGAAGATGTTCAACCTGAATCTGAAGTTGTTCAACCTGAATTTGAAGTTGTTCAACTTGAATTTGAAGTAGTTCAAACTGAACAAGATAAATCAGAATCTGAACCAGTTCAAACTTAACCAGATCAACCAGAATCTGAACCTGTTCAACCTGAATCTGAAGCAGTCCATGGTGAAGATTATCTGAGTGAAGAAGATGAAGATTATGTTGCTAACTCAGATGATGACGATGATGATATGGGTGAGTTATATGACGATGAGGATTGGGACTGGATTTCTGAAATACCAACTGAGATCTTTGTTAATGTTGGTGATGAAAATTCATTTGAAAGACATGAAAACCCAAGAGGAAATCCAGGGCCTAGTTTTGCAACTGATTTTGAAGAAAATGATGTGAATTCTGATGATTTGGATACTCCACCAGGAAGTGAAGTTGATGAAGAGAATGTTAGGAAATTTCCTAAATTTAATCAACCTGAAAATGGTGATGAAGTAAGGTTTGAGTTGGGCCTAAAGTTCAATACAAAAGAGCAGGTTAAGAATGCTGTTAAAGATTTTGCAATGGAGACTAAGAAAAACTTGTATTTCAAAAAGAATGATGGAAAGAGAATTATTGTTAGGTGTGAGCCAGAATGTCCATTTTACATGAGGATCAGTAAGAGGACTTCAAATGAATATTGGCAATTAGTGAGTTTCACAGAGGATCATACATGTAATAGGAGGGCAAAAAATAAACAAGCTAAGACTGAATGGCTTGCCAATAAATTCGTTCCTATGTTGAGACATACACCTGAAATGAAACCCAATGGATTGATTGTTGAGGCGCTTGATAAATGGGGTGTGAAGTTGTCTAAATACCAAGCATATAGAGCCAAAGTAAGAGCCATAGAAATGATTCAAGGTGCTCAAAGGGAGCAATATGCACATTTGAGAGAATATGCTAATGAACTTAGGAGATCAAATCCAAACTCTACGGTTATTATTAAGTGTGGTATGTCTGACATTGGACCAATATTTGAGAGAATATGTGTATGTTTGGAGGCTTGTAAGGCTGCATTTGCTAATACATGCAGGCCTTTAATTGAGTTGGATGCTTGTTTCTTGAAGGGAGAATATGGCGGTCAATTAATAGCCGCAGTAGGTAAAGATGGGAATAATCAAATGATTCCCATTGCATATGCAGTTGTTGAAGCAGAAACAAAAGACTTATGGCAATGGTTTCTGGATCTTTTACTAGAGGACCTCAACAATGTTCAGCATAAGCAATATGCATTCATTTCAGATCAGCAAAAGGTATGTGTGCTGAAGTTTATGTAATCGGTTTCTAAATTATGCAATATGTTTATGCAATCTGTTTCTGAATTATGCAATCTGCTTTCTAAATTAAGGCAATTTGTTCTATGTATCTGTTTCTGATAAAGCTGTTTCTAAATAAATAAGCTATAGTTTCGAATTATGAATAAATAATAAAGCTGATATGTTCAGCTAAGCAAATGCATTCATTTCAGATTAAACTTAATGTAAGTTTCTATATGTTATGATCTTCTGAGCTGTTCTAGATCTATTTCTAATAAGCTATCTGGCTATATGTTTCTGGATCTGAATTAAATGCTATATGTTTATAATTGATTTCCAGGGATTGGTACCTGCCGTTGCCAACATTGGGGTCCCATGTGGAACACGATTAGTGTTAACACTTGTATGGGAATTGGAAGAAAAAAGTATCTGGAGGACATATGAAAAAGCTTCTTTGGTTGGCAGCAAGAGCTACTGTGGTCCAGGATTGGGAGAAAGCAATGCAAAAAATTAAGGCAATCAATGAAGATGCTTGGAAAGACATGATGCAACTCCCACCATCTATGTGGACTAGGTCATCATTTCGCACTGATACACAATGTGACCTCCAAGTAAACAACATGTGTGAGGCTTTCAACATGGCTGTATTGGAGTATAGAGATAAGTCTATCATAACATTACTTGAAGGTTTGAAACATTACATTACATTAAGGATTGTCAAACAAAAGGAACTCATGCTACGATATAGAGGCAATATATGTCCTATGATTCAACAAATATTGGAAAAGGCAAAAAGAGCAGCTGGGAGTTGGTTCCCAACTTGGCATGGAGATGATGATTTTAACTTGTTTAGTGTCACAAATGGTGTAGATACTTATACGGTAAATCTACACACAAAAACTTGTGCTTGTCGTAAGTGGGATTTGACCGGTATTCGTGTTGCCATGCTCTTGTTTGTATATGGCACAACAAAGCTGATCCAGAGACGTACGTTTCACCTTATTATAGGTATAACTTGATTTTAACTGCATTATTGGTATTCTGCATTATTGATGGTTCTGCTTGTTCAGTTCTGGATCTGTCAATTGGATGTTTTGCTAGTTCAGTATTCTGGTATTGACGCATTATACTATTCTGCTAGTCAATTATGGTTCTGGTTTCAATTTTGATTCTGATTTTAACAGATGTTTCATTTGAATTTTGTTCTGGTTTTTTAATCTGCTAGTTTAATTTTGGTTCTGGTTTTAATTTGGTTCTGATTTTAACATGATGTTCATGGTTCATTAGATGGATGTTCTAGTTTCACATTCTAGTTCAGCTACATGGTTTTTCTGCTAGTTTTCAATTCTAGTTCAGTTAGATGGTTTTGTTGCTGCTTGTTCTAGTTGGTTCTGGTTCTGCCCTGCAATTTTGTTAATAGTTTTGTCTAGTTGGTTCTGGTTTAGTTTATGGTTCAGTTTGTTCTAATTTCTAGTTTGATTCTAGTTGTGGTTAGTTTGTGTGGTTTAGTTTGGTTCTGGTTTCTGCCCTGCAATTTGGTTTTGGTTTTGATTAGCTAGTTCATAACAATTCAGTTTATAACATGTGACCTTCAACTTGCTGGTTTTTAACATGCTGCTTTAACATGTTTCTACATGCTGGTCTTTAACATAGGATTTTAACAATGTTGCTTTTAACATGTTCAGTTATCTTTACATTAAACAAAACCATCAACATGGACCTAGACTTTGGCATGCATCAAATGGAGATCCTATAAATCCCATCATGAGAAGAGCACCGGGTAGACGCCAAGAAAAATAGGAACAAGTCCAATGATGAGATCAAAATGTTCTAACAAACTACCAAGACAGTTTGCAACGTGAAATGTAAAAAATTGTGGGAAGCTTGGCCACAACATGAGGACATGCCAGGGTAAAAGAGCAGATAGAAGAACAAAAGGTGGCAATAACATCAACATAACAAAGAGAGCAAAGACAAGAAGGGTTGGAGTGATGAGGGAGAAACACCATACATTTTATCTAAGGATTTCACAAGCTCACAAATTCAAGATTCACAAATCAATTGAAGGAACTAAACTTGTGATTTTTATTTTTGGGTTATTATGAATATGTAATGATACTTGGACCTATATAATTTGATTACTATGAATATGTACTTTTATTTTGGTTACTTGTGAAGGAACAATTTTATTTTGTATGATTAGTAATGACACTCTTTTGGACCTAAGTTATGGAACGATTATTTTGAATGATGTAGTATGTAATATGATGGAATGATCAAAATTCTAACTTCAGATTATGGACCAGATTATTTTGAAAAATTGTTTTGATTATTCTGATTATTTTGGAAAATTGTTTGATTAAATTGCATTAATATACAATGATATTACAAATTTAGGTTCAAAATTGGAAAATTGGTTCTGATTATTGTTGACCAGATTATTTCTAATCTGATATATTTCAAATGAACTTAAAAATTGTTTGACCAAATTGGTATTATACAATGATATCAAATTGAGTTATTAACTATGAAAAAATAGACAATCGAAATAATAATACTAATTTCATTTCATAATAACAACCTTACAAATTTGATTATATTAAACAATTACATTACAATTTCAACCATAAACACCCTAAATTAAATCATTACAAAACACCCTTAATCCAATCATTTTAATTACTTCAATATTACAATAACCAAAAGAACAATAATCAAAAGCCATGAAAGTGCCAGAAAGCCCCTCATTAGTTTCAACTTCAACTTCATTTCATCATCACAAGTTTTTGACACATTGTCTCTCTTCTTGAATTCATCAATCCTTTTCATCAAAGACATAATAACTTCTTTTGCACGTTCTGTCATTGGCTCATCAAACCAATCAAAAAAATTGCAAGATTTTTTACCCTGTAACTGAAACAACACAACAGCAAAACAAGAAGTACCATGTAACTAAACAACATAACAACAAATTTTTATAATCTGTAAACAATACAAAAAAAAAAATCCAGAATTTTGACAAATAGTTTACCTTATAAAATCTACAACCATGAAACCTTCGACCTGGATTTTCAGCCGTCCAAGAAGTATACAAAGGAGATTCAAGTCCACACAAACATTCTCTTCTTCTAATTCTCAAATGAGAATTGTTGCTTGTAACTGAATATGAATGACAAGACATTCTTTTCTCCAAAAAACACAACGAACAAACGAAGAAGAAACGAAACAGAGAAAAAAGAAGAAACAACGGAATACAAAGGAACACGAAGACGATGAAGAAGAAGAACCCAGATGGAAAGGGAAGATGACCAACAATGAAGAAGAAGACGAAATCGGAATCGGATGATGATGGTGAAGAAAAGGGAAATGGTCGATTTTGATGAAAAGGGTTCACGATTTGGGGGTTTTGTTGAATTGGGGCTATTTTTTGATTTAGGGTTCAAGCTAGTTCATATGCTTCTTCTTCAGATGTTCATATGCTTCTGCTTCAGATTTTGATTTAGGGTTTTGTTGAATTGTGGTTGTTTTTCTTTTAACTTAATTTTAACAATTAAATTGTATTTTTAAAAATATTGTCACAATTAATATAATATTTTTTAAAAATATAATATATTTTTTAATCAGAAATAATATAATAATGAGTTTATTCCACATAAGCGTCTGCCACGTCACCCTTTTATTGGCACGTCATTAAAAAATGACAACTCATCATGATTTGGACTCAAATTCAGTTTAGGTGACTAAAACTGGGGACAAACAAAATGGGGGGACCAAAAGTCCAATTAAGCCTATATTTATTCATATTTATTAAATATAATTTTACTTTATTATTAATATTTATTAATTCAGAGAAAATAGGAGGAAAATGGTTACAAAATTTAATTAAATTGCAATTGAGAAGAAGTTGTTAAAATATATACCACTTTATTGTTTAAAGGTCCATCTATTCACAAATAGAATCAACTTGCTTATTTAAAATGCCATCGGAGGAGTTGTTAAATATAATATAAATTTATCTAGAGAGAAATATTTAAAATGAATATTATCGTTATTTAGTTTTCACACATCTAACTCAACCGGCATTTTCTTTTTCAATTTAATGTTTTGTTTGATTTTTATTAAATATATTTGTTTTGTTTTTTATTTATTGACAATTATTCAATTGTTAAAAATAAAAAACACTAAAATCTTATAGATAGTTGCATCCCAGGGATGCGACCTCCTACTGCGCGAGGAGGCGACCTCTTGAAGGTCAAAAAAATAGGGCTATATAATTTCAATGTGAGATATATTGGTTAGAATTTTTTTAAAATAGAGATATAAAATAAAAAATCTCATCAATGAGATTCAATATGTTTTTTTTTAATTAACTTAAAATATTTTTAAATATTAAAATCAAAAATAAAACTATTAAATAAGTTAAGCAAATAATTTTATATTTAAAATGATTTACACTATTAAAAAAAAATTTTCAATTTTTAAAAAAATCATGAGTAGATTAAATAATCTAATTTTATATATAAGCTAAATAAGATTTAATATATATTATATGTGAATAGAAAAATACATAATAAAAATTTAATATTATTTAAAATATTTAATTAAATTTCTAAAAACCATACATATATTCAATTAGATTTATATAAATTAACAAATTACCATGTCATAAAACCATACATATATTCAAAATTAATTAATTGATGAATGTCATTTTTAAATTAATACCAAATTTGTTTTTTATTTTTTATATTTATTAATACATTTCAATTTGTAACATTATAAATTACATTTATAATATGAACTTAAAATTATTGTTCTTATTTTAAATCCTAATTATTTTTTAACTTAACTCAAATTCAAGATAAGATTTTAACTTTAGAGACAATATATTAAAAAAAATCAATTGGAGAAATAAGGAGATTTTTTATTAAATTAAAGTGCACTAATAGTCTTCATTAAAATTAAAATAATTTTAAATTAATATAAATTTAGTTTAATAGTTCTTTTTATTTTTCACATATAATTTCTATTATTAAAGACACTTTTAAATATTTTTTGTTCTGAAAAAAATTAAGTTTTAAAATGTAATTTTGATCATCCTATTTTAATTGATCGTGATTTGAGTCTCCATTTCAAAATTCATGAGTTTAATGTCTCATAATTTTTAGATTTGTCCCACCACCTACATTTGGACTCAATTATGCTATTGTGCCCTCTTAATTAATGGCGTATAATTATATTTTATGAAGTCAATGTTAAATTGAGGTTATAAAACGTTAATTACATGTCATTATTTAAATTAATTAATTGGAGACAACCTTACAATTGAACCCAAATATGGAGGAGGAAAAATAATCTTAAAAGATTGTAAATAGATGGACTAAATTCCTTAAATTTGAAGTAGGGAATATCAGTGAGAATAGTCAATTTGATCGACAGTGACCTATTAGCATAGTCTAACGATCGAGACTAGACCAAACTTTTTTTATAATTAGACAAGACCCGTACTTAATTAAATATGACAAGTTATTATATTATTATTATTATTATTATTATTATTATTAATTATTATTATTATCACTTATTATTATTATTATTATATTATTATTTATTATTATATTATTATTATTATTATTATTTATTATTATAGTATTAACGTTTCGGTTACTTGTGTTAAACCATCATTTGCCTAACTTTTTTATAATTTAATCATTGAACTACATCAATTTTTGACTTAGCATTATTGTGAAAAGGAATTTACAATATGCATATCATAGTATTTATAATATCAAAATAGAACTAAGTTATTGATACTATTATATGTTAATCTATGAAATAATTTCACTTGTTAGTCTATTTACCAAAAGTCTACACACCTCCACTTTAGTGATGTTGACTTTCATTAAAAATAGTGAAGTAGACTTTAAACAAGTTTCATCAGACCTTGTCTGAATTTTAAAAATAGCCAGACTAGCATTAAAGTGGGGTTGTGCGCAGATAATAGAATCAGACTCATACCATATATTTCAATGTGGACAATATTCAAGTCTTGTAAAGACTAACTCGGGTCTAACTATATTCTCTCTTAATCAAATGAACTAAAATTGTGATTCAGTTTAAAAATAAGGATGACCAAAAATTAATTTGCCAAATAATTTAAGACTTAACTAAATTTCTTAATTATTTTTTCAGTGGAATATTGTCTTAAACTTTATCCATTTTAAATATCAATTGAACTACTATATGACATTTTACAACTCAAATATTCTTATCTTTGTAATTTCAATTTCAATTTTAATTCACCTAATTTATTCCACTAATTTCCTTTAAGAACATTACACAACTAAATATTTACATTTAGTTAGAAAGTGCATAACATAAAACACACACATCTCTTTTTTTTGGTTATCATAAGATATGTTTCTCAAATTATCATGTCCTCCAACAACATCAAATTCATCAAATAAGAAGAACATATGAGTTTATTTAAAATTTAAGTTATGAATTTGATGAAATTTGCATTACATTGAAAGATGATATTACTCTTTATAGGTTTTGTTGAAAATTTGATGAGTTTTTGTAAATAAAAAAGGATAACATTGTTGACATTTTAAAATATAAAAGATCAAATGTCACTTGAAATTAAATAAAGATAAAATATAAAAATAAATATTAATGAAGGACTAAAATATTAATAAAATTAAGTTAAGGGATCGCATTGTATTTAATCTAATTAAAATGGAGTATAAAGCAAAACCAATAGTCTATTTAATGATAAATAACTTAGCACCTCTCTCTTTTTTTTGAAAAAAAGAAGAAAAAGGAGAAATGTGAAAAAATTTATTATTAAAGTGATAGTGATCTCCATTTACAACTATTCTTTAAAGGATTAAGCTCGATATGTTGAAGTTACAAGAGTAAATTATACCCACTAAACTAAAACCAACTCCTAAATTTAATACAATTTGTTATATTTTTTGACTCTTAATTTAATATATTAGTGGTATAATTTTAAACAATAGACTATTTTTATTCATTAGATTGCATATATTAAATATGGTCAAATATTTTTTAATATACAAATTTGATTATTTTACTTATAATTTATTTTGCAAAAAATATTAAATTATATTAACTGTACAATAATATTAATTATAGTACAATTGAAAACATTATAACTAACATTCCTATCCTAACCACACCTTAATGTTGTTTTTGCTTGTTACCATACCATTAATATTAATTATAAATAAATATTTTAACAATTACTAGTTGTTAATATTAATTGATGTGTTTTTATTTGGAGAGTCCTACATTACGAGTACAAGAATTAATTATATCTATATATTTCATTAAAATCTTAAAATATTAATGATATAAATTACATATTTTTATATATAAAATATTTAATTGATTAATAAACAACATGAGAGTACCTGTTTACATCGAACTTTATATTTTTTTACTATTTAACAATAATATTTTGAAAATCCTATTGTACATAATATTAATTATATCAATTAAAAATGATATCAATTTTGAGATATTACCTCTATCTACCCAATAATTTATGAAAAATGAAAAATATCACAAATTTGGTAAATTTAATGCTACAATTATTTCCATTTCTTGAAATTTTACAATGAGTCTTACAGTAAAGTGGAAGATAGGGTAGAATACTATTCCTTCAGTCTCACAATTACTACGATTTTTGGTGTTTATTTCAACATATTAAAAAAAATAAAAATAAATAAAGAAGAAAGAAATTATTATTTTTATGAAATATATTTATTTTATTACTATAGTTGTTTCCCATTGTCTTAAAAGTAAAATGTAATTATTATATAAACAACAGGGAAGGCTCCATATTTATTAAAATGGAGTATAAACAACCAGTAATCTATGTAATGATAAATCACTTATTCTACCTCTTTTATTGTTTTGAAAAAAAAAAAGAAATGAAAAAAAGAAGAATTAATTTTAGTAATTCTGATGGTTTTTTACCAACTATCCCAGAATTCAACTTGTTATTTTGAAATTCAAGTTAGATTATTACCACTAAACTATCACCTACTCCTATTAATATAGTTTGTTATATTTTGGTGACTTAAATTTAATAGTCATTAGAATATATTTAACACAATAGACTTAATTTTTTCAATAAATTGTTTTAATATGCATCGTTGATTATTTTATTTATAATTTATTCTGCAAAAATATTAAGAACTATATTGATGTACATTGTATCAATTAAATAATACAATCAAAACATTTATCTAAACTTCTATCTAACTTTCACACCTGATTTTTTTTTGCTTGTTATAGACTCAATAATTAATTATAAATAGAAAAAAAAATAATTTTAACAAATTATAGTTGTCAATAATTAATTACAATGTTTTTATTAAGGAGTCCGACAACAAGAGTTAATTAGACTCAAAAAATCACTGTATTCATTCAAAATTTTAAAACATAATTATATAAATAACATTTTATAAATCAAATTTTAACTCATCCATAATTAATTATTTGCATTCAAACTTTTTATCTTTCTCCTATTATAATACTAATATTTAAAAATTCTAATGTACAAAATATTTAATTATATAAATGAAAAATTACATCAATTTTGAGATATTATTAAAATGGAGTATAAAACAAAACCATAATCTATGTAATGATAAAATCACTTATCTACCTCTTTTATTGTTTGAAAAAAAAAAGAAATGAAAAAAGAAGGATATTAATTTTAGTAATTCTGATTGGTTATTTACAAACTATCCCAGAATTGTCAACTTGTATTTTGAAATTACAAGATTAGATTATTACTACTAAACTGCACCTACTCCTAATTTAATATAGTTTGTTATATTTGGTGACTTAATTTTAATAGTCATTAGTAATATAATTTAAACAATAGACTTAATTTTTCAATAAATTGTTTTAATATGCATCGTTGATTATTCTTATTATATTTATTCGCAAAAATATTAAACTATAATTGATGTACATTGTATCATTAAATAATACAATTCAAAACATTTATCTAACTTTCCTATCAACTCACACCTGATGTTTTTTTTTGCTTGTTATAGGACATCAATAATTAAATTATAAAATAGAGAAAAAAATAATTTTAACAATTTATAGTTGTCATAATTATTACAATGTTTTTTATTAAGAGTCCGACAACAAGAGTTAATTAGACTCAAAAATCACTTGTATTTTCATTCAAAATTTTAAAACACATTATTATATAAATAACATTATATAAATCAAAATTTAACTCAATCATAATTAATTATTGCATTCAAACTTTTTATCTTTTCCTATTTAATAATACTAATATTTAAAATTCTAATGTACATAAATATTTAAATTATATAAATGAAAAATTACATCAATTTGAGATATATTAAAATGAGTATAAACAAAAACCAATAATCTATGTAATGATTAAATCACTTATCTACCTCTTTTATTGTTTGAAAAAAAAAAAGAAATGAAAAAAGAAGGATATTAATTTTAGTAATTCTGATGGTTATTTTACAACTATCCCAGAATTTCAACTTGTTATTTTGAAATTACAAGATTAGATTATTACCACTAAACTAGCACCTACTCCTAATTTAATATAGTTTGTTATATTTTTGGTGACTTAATTTAATAGTCATTAGTAATATAATTTAAACAATAGACTTAATTTTTTCAATAAATTGTTTTAATATGCATCGTTGATTATTTTTATTTATAATTTATTCTGCAAAAATATTAAACTATAATTGATGTACATTGTATCAATTAAATAATACAATCAAAACATTTATCTAACTTTCTATCTAACTCACACCTGATGTTTTTTTTGCTTGTTATAGACATCAATAATTAATTATAAATAAGAGAAAAAAAATAATTTTAACAAATTATAGTTGTCAATAATTAATTACAATGTTTTTATTAAGGAGTCCGACAACAAGAGTTAATTAGATTCAAAAATCACTGTATTTTCATTCAAAATTTTAAAACATTAATTATATAAATAACATTTTATAAATCAAATATTTAACTCATTCATAATTAATTATTTGCATTCAAACTTTTTATCTTTCTCCTATTATAATACTAATATTTTAAAAATTCTAATGTACAAAATATTTAATTATATAAATGAAAAATTACATCAATTTTGAGATATTATTAAAATGGAGTATAAACAAAAACCAATAATCTATGTAATGATAA
>PGWS01005597.1:0-14226 GCA_002896235.1 Cicer reticulatum
ATACAAGGTTAGAAAAATTGTGAGTAATGAAGAGTTTTAAAATAAAATAAAAATAAATAATAAAAATAAAAACAAAAATTTTATTGCAGAGCAAACATTTTCAAGTAAGTAAATAAATTCAATTCAATAGTGATATGGAGATCCCCGATAACGGCGCCAAAAACTTGATAGCGTGTCAACAAGTGTACTGAATCGTTGCAAGTAATAATAAAACACTGGTACCGAGTGTCGAAGTCAAGGATTGCATTTTACTATTGAATTATATTTAATTACTAAGATTGAACAAAAAGTTCCCAAATTGATTGAAATAATATTTAAAATTTACAACTATAATAAAATTGATCCTTTATATTGAGAAAAATGTCAGGGATGCGTTTCACTTCGAATTCAACCTTGGTGTCTAATTTGATCCTAGTTACTAAATTCCTTTATTGAATTATTACTGAATTCTCTTTATTATTCTTGCCCTAATGTCTTAGTGACATAACCTTTAATTCCAAAGTAACCCCTAATTCCTTAGTATATTTAAGATTAGAATTAAGCATTACCGTATAGGAATTATCTTTTTAAACTATTGCCTCTGCAACTAATTTAATTGGTTTCACGACCTGCATCTATCCCTAGATTACAAATTCATGAATTTCTCATCTCAAGCATTCGTAAAGTCCACTTCTGTTTCAAAATACGAATCGTAGAACATTTTAATGTTGATCAAGCAATAAAAAGCATTAAGCACATAGATGAGAAAAATAATGCAATAAACTCATGCATATAACTAGAAATCAAATTAGAAAAATAAGGGTTTCATCTTGTTACACTCATCCCTAACAAATAGGGTTTAGTTACTCATAACATAGATATAAAAGATAGAGATTAGAGAAGAATTACAAGAAAGATTCATGAATAATTCTTGATAAAGTGCACCAATGGGGCTAGAAATAGACGTCTTTGAGTTTCTATGCTAGGGCACAAGTCTCCAACCTTCCCAAGAGTAATAAACATCCCTAAAGTAAAAATTGGGTTTTTTAATGAATGTTGCGGCGTCATGTGCCAAGGCGCGCGCTGGCAGTGCTGAAAGGCCGAGATATGCGCCTCACGCGAGGCTGTTGCGCTTCAGGTGCACCAACATCTACTGTCTGACTTATATTGTATTTGTCTCCTCTTTCGAGTCTGAATGTTTGGTTTCGGTGTCTTCATGAAAGTTTGTAGCTAATGTATCTTAGCTGTTCATTTGCACTTGGTATGAATCCAACAGAACTCTACACTCCAGATATGTGGCGAAATACGCCACATAGGTCATGTTGATTTCTCACCAAAATTCAGCACTGCACTAAAACAAAATGCCAGTGTAAAATTACGAAAAAATCGCATACTTAATCAGATGAAATAAAGAACACAAATATTTTATTAACTCAAAGAACACAAAAATAAATAAAAATATATCAAATAACTCTTATTTAACTAATGATTGTGAGAATCAAGGTATGCAGTTAACAGTTGTTTGGCATTTGTTATAATTGATCGTTAAAGAAAGCTTTGATATGGATGAAATTATTGATTCATTGCAGAATAACTATACAAAATAAACCATAATAAAAAATTTAGCTTTCCAAAAATCGAATACTCAGCCTTAAATATCTTTTCAGGAAAATTGTCAGCCTCAGCTTGGCTATTCTAAAATACAGAATGCCTATACAGAATGAAGCATAATTAATAAAAAATTAGAAAATTAGAAATACAATAGAGGTAAACAGAGGTTGAAGAAGAACCGAACTAACTAAATTAAATAAATGAGCAAGATACTTATAACCGAGGTAAACAAACATGAATTGACAGTAGAGATAACAGATCATTACATGTTGAATTAACACCAAGAAGTATAAACAAATGATTAACATGCTGTTTTAGTTTAACAACATGAATTAACAGTAGAATTAATAACATAAATTAACTAGCAAAAATTAATAGCAAGAGATAGACTTATTTTCTAAGTAAGGTGGGTTGAAAATATTGGAAGTACAAGATAGAAAATGGGACATTTCATGAAGTTAAGTCATAATAGTAGTAGTATATTTCAAGAACAAAAAAAGTTGTAATTATTGTTCTTCCTAAATAAATTTTACAAATGCTATATTTTAAAACAACCACGAGACATAAGCAAGTATGTAATTTGAATTACCAATGTCTCATATCAACAACCACAATCAAAAAATCATTGTACTGATTTTCTTTTCATTCATTTTGATGTTTCAGATTGATTACATAAAAAGCTCAATATCTAAGGCATGCATTATGATTCCTTACGCCATGTCAAGGGCTACAGATGCACACTATTAACTCTGGAAGCTGCTAAAGCTAAAGACTATGTATAACATTTCGTTAGATTTTATAGGTCTACAGATTTTATTTAACATCCACTTCAGTTAAGTAAGTTCAAAATGATTAGGTCTAACCCCTTAACCATGAATTTTCCCCTTAACACCCCATTTCCAAAAATCGAATACTCTGAATTTCTTACCCTGAATTTTCTTTTAACCCCTTTAGTTATGTAAGTGTGAAAATGATTATTCATATAAAAAAACACAAAGAATGAAGCATAATAAAAATAAAATAAAAAGAATGAACCTACATTATTGTCGTGTAATTTGAATTTATAGGAAGCATTCCTATCTAATGCTTTAGTTAATTTGCCAATTTTCCCATTAAAGCCTTTTTGAAATTGCAACCAATTAACAGTGATGCTCAACTTTCTTCCATATTTTCTATAATAATCTATTAAGTATATTGTCTTTGGTTGAGTATTCCTTCTGAAAGTTAATGTTACCCCATCTGTCTGTTGAAAGAACTTTACAATTGTAGGCTAAAGAGCTTGAAGTTCTATTCAAGTCTACAATCTTGTGTATTGAGGCCACCAATTTAAGGATATAAAAGTTTTTTCAGCCAATTTAATTAAATAGAAAATTATAAATAATAGAGATCAAATTTTCAGTCGCTAAAACTTAAAGTAGTCTAAGTTTTGTATTTTGGTCTCTAATTCTGTCTCTAAGTGATCGAAATAATTTGGTCTTCAAATCGGTCATTAAAAGACGAAATTTCAAGTAGTGTTAGCGAGTGAAATTTTGGTCGCTAAAACTCAATTTCTATTTTAAGTCTCTTAATTTTGGTAGCGACGATTTAGTGACAACAAAAATATTTATTTTTGAGGTCAAAATTACAGTCTCTATTTTGGGTTGCTAGTGTGATTGAAAATATTCAGTCTCTAAATCGGTCCCTAAAGGTGAAATTTCTAGTAGTGAAAGACAACTTACAATATAGAAGTATTAATCTTTAAACATCAGAAGAATCATCTATTAGAAAATATCTAACCTATTCGAGCTTATCATCATTGCTTCATTCAACTTCAAAAAGACGAGTATGATTTTTCATCTACCATCCTCACTCGAAAGACAACTTGAGAGGATAATATTAGTGCATAAATTAAATTTTAAAAAGGGCCACAATCCAACCCCCTTCCATGACATTCTCTTTTACTTCAGTTTAATTCCTTATTTTTATTTATATTAACTCAAGATCAATCTTGGTTAACAAATAAACAATCCATAATGTTCTATGTGAGTTAAAAATGAATAAAGCAAATTATTTTTATGTGATTAGTGAGTGAGAAGATAGAAGGATATAACACCAAATGAGTATCTTGGTTCACCCAATGTGGGTTACGTCTAGTCCTCAAAATATGTGACCTTTTTTCAAATAATATGCTTGGACACAAGAACGTTCTTGCTTTCACACTATCTTTCTTGATCACTCTTGATCAGTTTACTTCACCCAAATTCAAGTTATCTTTTAAACATGAAATGATTTTTACAACATACTCAATCTATCTTAAGAGATAGACTTGAGTTTCAATGATGTGTATGATAAAAGGTTTTAGGATCACAATTTACTCAACACTTGTTTGAGATTATTAATGAGTAATAACTCAATAAAGAGATCCTTGAATATAACAAGAAAGAGTTGGAGTTTTGCTTGATTGAAGAGTTTTGTCGCTTGAGTATGATTGTAAGTATTAGAAATGAATGCACTAAAAACTCTTGCTATTGCTTCACGTTGATGTTTCCTATTTTATAGATAAGGTGAAGGTTAGAAAAGGCTCATTATAGGTCGTTACTTATCTTGAGTAAAATATTTGTTTAGAGTAAGATCTAATAGGTATGCGTGCTATTTAAATCTAGAACGTTCTTCTTCGAAACTAGGACGTTCTTGGTTCTGTGTTGTATGAAAAACGAGGATGAGTGTTTGAGTAGTTGTTTAGTGTCAATCATTTGTCTCAGAAGCAAGTTGAGCTTTATGAAAAAAGAGCATCAACAATATCCTTTTGTCCTTGCTTAAGCTAATCAATCTGGAGATCGATTTAGTCATCGATTAAGAGGCTTTTATTCTACTTTGCGCCTTTTAGCTATGATTTATGGGCTTGATTATAGTTTTGAGTAATCTTGAAATTCTTTTATGTTGAGGTGTTAAGACTATGGAGAACGATTTTGGTTTAAATATACCTTTAAAACAAAATTACCAGAATGATCTTTTAATAAAACCAAACTATTTCTTGATATATACTAGAATGATGTTTATAAATCACAATGATCCTTGATAAACCAAAATGATTTCTTGATAAACCAAAATCGGTCTTTTGATAAACCAGAATGATCCTTGATAAACCAGAATTATCCTAAAACAGAAATAAACTAGAATGATCTTTCATAAACTAGAATGATCCTTTGATAAACTAGAATGATAATTGATAAACAAGAATGATCCTTGATATCAATATCCAATTTTATTTAAGATGTGATTTATTTCATTGTGAGATCGTGATTGTTGTATGAATGTATTTGATCACCTTATCTTTGAATAAATCACTAAAAAACACAAGTTAAATAGTAACATAATGAAAATCATGATTAGAGAATAATTAACTTATTTGTTTATCTTCAAAAACTTGATTTGGGATTTTGCCTCAACAAATGTCACAGTCTTTTCTTCTCATAATCTTCGTTCCAAAGATCATCAAAAGCTTGACTTATAGTTGACTTTTTCCAAAGGCAGATAATCATAGTAATCACACTTTTGCTTTGTGATGAGAGGAACACTCGTTGACTATTTTGCATTGTCCTCTAAGCTATGAGTTAAAGTATATGTTATCATGTCTCGTTGTAGAGCTCTTGTAACATTAAAGTTTATGACTTATTTGTTGCAATTTTATGAAGATTCACTTAAACCTTCTCAATGACTTTTTTTTTTTTTTATAAATTATGACACTCTATTAAAAAGGATAATTAAGGTTCATTAGGTAATAATGTTTTTGTGTTAGTAGATGTACACTCATATTATTATTTGAAACTTACAAATTTCATGCCACCTTAAAATAGATGTCATAAATAAGTTTTATTCTCTATCTTAATTTACGCACTAACAAACGCAAATGATGATAATCTGTTTGAACTGTTTTTGTATTATTAAAACAACTCGTTTCGTTTACGAGTTGGGCATCCTTTCAATAAGAAATTGTAGTTATTATTCTTGAGGTTGTCCTTTGGGAAGAGTTTTGTTGGCATAATAATAATTTTTCCACCTAATTAATTGTAGGATATGCTTAAAATTGTTCTATTTCATACTGTGTTAATCACATATTAAAGTCAATTTGAAAACAAGTGGTTTTTATCTTGACAGAATACTACATTAGCCAATCACTATCCAAGTATTTAAAATAATTATTTAAATACTTATGAGACTGTAATTATTTTAATGCATATGAAATCATATAAAACTCCAAATCAATTTATTAAGATCATATAATCCCTAGGAAACCTAAATTCTCTATCATTAAAATATTCTAGTACTAGATTTAAAAAATAAATAGAGAATCACAGTAAATATTCAAAAGATTCTAGTGAATTTTCAATTAATTAAAGATATTTTTCAAATTTATAATATCAAAATCAAATATTTCAAAACCCCCGTTTCATACTCTTTTTAGTCCCCACAATTAATATAGTGTGAATTTAATTTTAGTGGTTGTAAAATAAAAAAGTTTAGATTCATTATTATAATATTTTAATATGTGGCATGGTGATCGAGACATTTTAATATTTTCTAATCCACTTAAATTTTAAATTAAGTAACATTATTTTAAAAATACAAAGAATAAATAATATATATAAAAAAATAAAAAAATTCACTATATTAAAACCTAGAAAATATTAATTAAATCTCTCATTTAAGTGTTTTTCCTTTCCAGCCTTATCCCTATCTCATCACATTCATCCAAACCCACAAAGAAAAAACAAACAACCATCAAGAATTCATGTGAGAAGTCTTTTGACGAGTTTAAAGTGGAACCTTTTTGTTTTTAAGTTATTGGTTTATTTCTGATGTTCGTGAGCAAGATGAATAAGCAAGAAACAAATAAATTATTACGATTTTTTTTATTTACAAATAGGTTTTATTTTTAATCTAAAAAAATTAGTTTTTTTAAGTAAATTTTATCCTATATTCTAGAGGACCTAAAGTAGTATTAACCTAACGTTAGTATTTTGATTGCAAAAAATATATAAATTTCCAAAAATCATAGGGTAAAAAGAAAAGGTATATGCATTAGAGATAAGATGTTGAGAATAATATTACCAAAATGATTTTGAATCTTTTTTATTGTATAATTTTTATTTACAATTTAAATGTATTTAAGATATCTTTAGGATATACCAATTCCATATTTTGGTTTAGAATATATTTAAGGATTTGTTTTCTATTTTAAGGAGTTTTGTAAATGTTTTTATATTTAAAATTCTAACTATATATAGAGATGACAGAATATGATTGTATATAATTATCACTTTTCTAATACAAAATCAACAACAAAAATCCATCAAAAATACCACAACTTTCTACGAATAAAATAACAATCATCGTCAAAGGTTACCTCAGATTTCAATACAGTCACTTGTTCAATGTAAAAGCTGCATCGGACATGGTACTAACATCTACATGTATAGGTAACTTCTATTGCTTAATAGTTTATTCTTTTATATTTTATTTTTCCTTTTATTTATATTATTATTATTATTATGAACTCCATTAGAAAATATAATGGATTTTTTTAATTTGTTGATTTGTTAGACAAGGAATGTTTGTATAATTTGTACGAATTACGTTCACAAGTTAGGTGATTTGGGTAATTTGAACAAAATTAAGATTAAATACATTAACATATACTTTTTACCAAGAGTATATACAGTAATTATGAAAAATTTAACATTAACTTTCATTATAATTCAAAAAATAAATTCACAAATTCTTTCCTAAAATATTTTTCTTTTTAACATGTAAATCCTTATTTTATATAAAAATTCCTCATTAAATCCTAAAATATATTAAATTTTAACAATTAAGTTTCTAAGATCTATACTGTATACATGCTTTTTTAATGAGACAATTTGGATTTTGTATACTTTAAAAAATTATTTAATATCTCTATGAACCAAATAGAAAAAATGATAATACTTTAGACAATAAATTAAGAGTTTATAGAAATAATTTAATTCAAATGTCCTGTAGTAGTAGTTAAAAGACTATAAGTTCTCCTTATTCGTCATATTTCTCTTTGTCTCTTAGGTTAAGACACATAAGTTAAGAAATAATAAATTCCAAACAAATATACATTGTTTTTGTTTACTCACTTTTATTCAAATTCTCATATATTTGTATGTTAAATCTCCAATTGCCATTAATATTATTTATTCATAATGAATTACTCTTTATTTTTAATTTGGACACACTTAGCTAGTAAACATAAATCTATCAAGAAAAAGTTTAATTGAGTGTTTTTTTTTTATCAACCAGTTTTAATTTAATTTTTTTAAATGTAGCGGGATAATTCTTGTTGTTACAGAAGTGTCTGTAAAGATGATTGTGAATCAGGATGGCGGTCAACTACCACAAATCAAAATGTGGATAACCAAAGCAAGAATCATTGATGAAGAATTTTCTACCTTCAATTTTTTATTTATTTATTAATAATTCGATATCCTTCCTAATCTTACTGCTAACGTTTATTTTTATTTTAGTTCATACAAGTGAAATATTTATTATTTATTTAAGCGAGTATTATGTTATATATTTTTAGTGAGAATTTAAACTATTTTTTTTCTTAATTATAAATGAAGCAATTCATTAACACATTATTAACACACTTTATTCTGAAACGACCATACCGCTTCTTTGCCGTTCTTGTTAGTGTCATTAAACGAATGCTAATTCTTTAAAAACAAAATCAGTTTGTCGAGATCTTTGAGTTTTCAACCATAAAGTACTCACCTCAAAATCCAAATTTTTTATTAATATTTCAGCAAATATTCACCAATCTATATCATAATCACACATCACTCATCATCATAATACTTACATTATTACACTGCTTTCACATAAATCATTTTTTACATCATACATATGCACAAATTCATTTGAAATCAAATATCACAATCATATCTCAAATATTACAATAATATCAAATATCACAATAATGTTAAATATCCACATAATATAAAATATCAAACATTTAACGAAATTAAATCAATCAACACCTTATAAATATTTATATTCCACATTTTTAAATCTCACAATTTTCTTATTTGCACATTAATTATTTTATCAGCTCAAAAGGGTACTTCCGTACGTAGCAGAGCTCGAATGAATCATTGGAATATAGTTTGTCTCGTTCATCTCTACATTATATATACTCATGAATTCAAACGCTCTCTCATCCCTTACCCTATTTTGACGCTTTCACACAACAAATATGATTCCACAAACAAACAGCCTTTGTTCATTGACGTCTTTGTCACTTAAATCGATATAACACCAGAAAACCAATTAGTGGTTTAATATACCACTTTTCAACACGGTCGTTTGGCGTGTGTTCACTCAAATCAGACTTATCGTGAGGAGAACGTGAAAATAACGAATTCTACAAACGAGAAGTCCGATATATTAGGAGAGAAATTGGCGGGTTGTTAAAAATCTGGAAATTAATGTTGAATGTGACTAGTTAATTGAATGAAATAACATACTCAAGTTTGGGCAAAATGGAGAAGTTTTCTGGAACAGTTATCAATCACCGGTGTCAAATGATAGGCTTATTGTTGTGGTTCTCTTTGCTTTTACGGCTGCCCTTCCCCTTTTGTTGTTTCTTTTATTATTAATAATTAGGGTTCACACATGAGTCAAATCCATTTGTCCCTTGATTTAGTATTTGTGTATATACTATTTAATTATTTATATTTTGCTATTAAACAAATTAATAATTATTTAATCTCTTTTTCTTTTTAATATTCTACCAAACACAGTTTCCACATTACTAATATTATAAATTAGAGTAATTAAAATAGTCATATAAAAATCGTATTACTAATAATTGTGAAACTCTCACATTCAAAATATCTCTACAATTACACTTATTTCTCAAATACTCACATTATAATGGAATACCAGCATATAGCAAAATAATTCAAAATTATAATAAATATAACATTAATATTTTATATTATTTACTAAATCATTAAAAAATATATATTAAAATTCACAATGTCATAACAAGTATATAACAAATAAGACGAAATCAAACACAATAATCAATTCTATCTCAGATGATTATTATTTAAAAAAAAAACTAAAAATAGAAAGTAGTTATTAATTAATTTAAATATAACTACGTGCATACTTAACATCACTCAAGCGCACCATAAAATTTTACATTAATTGGATACACATATATACACGTTAAATCGCATAAAATTTTTTTTAAAATATATATTACAAAAAAATATATTATTTAAAAAATATATATCAAATAATAAAATATAATATTTATTATTTATATCAGCTCATTAATCTAGTATTTATAAAAACTAGCACATCATAGAAATCACCTAATATAACAAAAATTAGTCAGAAAATTTATCATCATATAGTCTAAAATAATTTTAACATTAAAAATTAATTATTTAAAATCATACTTAACCTAATAAAATAATTTATTATAAAATTTAAGGTGTTACAATTCTCCCCCTTGTTAAAGTCCTCGAAATTTGTGGTGAGTGAACTAATATCTAACTTACCACCTTCAAGATTCAACTTAGTCTATAAACAGATTTAAGACATTCAATCTTCAATTAAGAACATCATGTAAAAATCAACTAACATAGAATGATAGACTTAACATGACAAAATAAATCATTAACACACATAATACTTTATAATTCAATTATGAAATAATAATACCTAATGAGACATTTATCATTCAATTATGAAATAAAATACCATAGAGTTACTCACTATAATTTACATATAAAATATACATTTAGATTTGTCAATAATACTGTAGTTCATTTAATTTGGTTAAATGAAATTACATTCCAATACGTTGTCAATTTAAACTATTTCTTTCAAACCAAATATTACTAGTTTTTACTCCTTAAAATAAAGTCTAATCATATCGCCAAACATTCAACAAATTTAACTTAGGTCTGACAAAAGATAACAACATTAATAACATTTATAATAGATTTAGAAATCAATTACTCTATAAAAACATACTCTATATATATAATCAAGGAGAAAGAGAAAAAAAACTAATATAGAGATACTATTTCCCAATAACATATATTTAATAATTAAATTCATTTCAATTGATATAAACAATGAACATGTTTTTTAACTATTTAAATATAAAATAAAAAGTACTTCTAACAAAATAATGATTTATCTTGTTCTCTTTTATTGACGATGAGTCATCGGGGTAGCTAGTCCCTACTACTCATGTAGTCAACTACTTAAACGAACTATAACTGGAGTCATTCAAATTCAAACATGGATAATTAAAAGTATCTTTAACGTGCGTTAAGGAGTGTGAAGGCGGCGCCACAACTCCTATTACAACAAAAAGAAAATCACACTAACATCAATATATTAATCAGTAATTCGTTTGAAGAAATATAGAACTATTCCACTTTTAAATGATCTCGACTACTTTAACTCTATATACTAATTCCCAAAAATTGAGAAACACTTGAAACACAAATCCAATTTCAACTATTTACATAATCATATACATGCATAATAACTAATTCAATAATTGGACATTTTTCATGATGTAGAATTTCTATATATCCAATAACTACAAATTTATCACTTAAATAAATTATTAATTAACTTCTTTTAATCAATCTTTATCATTTAACAAAGATAGAACAAAAGATTTTTCAATTAAGTAGATAAAAGTATGCAAACTATTTTTACTCAACAGTTAATATAACAATCATAAACTAAAATAAATCTCGTAGTACATAAATTATTTTAGTGGTTATATCATACTCTAAAATTTGATTTCACACTTAAATAATTTTCAAAGGATCACTAATCTTTTAATACCATAAAGTAATTTTCGTCATAATTTCAACTTCTCTTGGATTACTTCTTCATAAATCTTACAATTTTTTTTAACTACTTTAAAATCAACAAGAATACTAAATTTCACCAATATCTAACCACCAAAACACTCTCTCAAGATATTTAAACACTCTTAATTCAATTTTTTTTAACCTATATTGAAATCAAATCAAATTGTATATTAAAATTAGATACAAAGTTTTTAATTCATCAAGACTTCTAAAATAGCTTATATTATTTTTCCTGATTTCTAAAAACTAGTTTTTACAACAATTTTCTAGATTATTATTTTTTTCTAATAAACAACACACATAGTAAACCTTTGGCGTAATTATTTTTTCTTGTGTGACTAAATCTAAATTTTAAATAAAATCGTCATAAAAATATATTTTTATTATTATTTTAAGAATCAACACAACTCCAACACTAATCTAATTCTCTAAAAATAAGTCAACAATAATTCACACATAAAATATTTCCTTTTATAAATTAAATCAAATTTAATCCTTTCATAATTCTTTGTTTCTATAAATCTAACTAAAAAATTTCAACAACCTTGTAATATTCAAGATATTACTATTGCTAATAATAAGAATTTTATACAATTTCAATAACCATGAAGAATGTCCTAAAATTGATTCAAAAGCAATATAAAAAATTAATCATTTAATATACAATCATTTCAACACTTTCAAGTGATTTAAAATTAAAATCACGCTTTAAATATCTTTTATTTTCCTTCTCTTTCTCAATTAGTAGACATTTTATCATGTGACCCTCCCTTTTTTTTTATGTACCATTTATACAATCACTACTGAGTTCTTAAAATCTAAACTCTAATATTCAAGTTAAATCTAATGAGTTTATAGATATCAGAATCAGTCTAATCAATCATTCTAAATGAAATATCCGAATACACTCGCTATTCACATATTCACATCAGTCACTCTAAACCAACATAACAACAAATCTTTTGATTTTTTAAAAATTACACAAGTAAAATGTGGTGTAAATGTTTTAACTATTTTTAAAGTAGTAAATAAATCTTTAGTATAGAATTAATGTTACTTTATAAACAATAGAAATTCAAATCAATTTAATTTTTTTTAAAAATAATCAAGAGTAATTCAAACAATGTTACTTTTTACTTTAACACAAAAATAATTCAACTCTAACTCCATCACGTAATTTTTTTTTTAACTTCTAAGTTCTAACCACCTACTAATATTCAAGAATTATTATTATTATTATTAATATGAATTCTAATATTTCAAAATCATCTGCTAACTTCTAATGACTTCATTGGCAAGATCAAAACTTAATAATCATGTAACGACCTTAAAGACAAGGTCTATCAATTGATAACTAGTATCATATCGATTAAATTCATAATTTCAACATATATTAGCCCATCAATAGAAAAAGTTATTTCTAACTATCCACTATAACAAAAGAGCAAAAAAAATCAAAGTTATAAACACAAATTAATCAAAAGGTAATAACTCAATCATGTCAACCATTCAAATTAACTTTAAATTTTAAGAAATAATTTCCTATTATATTTAATCACTTAAATAGGAACTTAGAATCCACAACACAACACCAATTAGAGTAAGAGATATAATAGTTATTAGTCAACTTCAAAATATGTAAATTATACAAGAGCATACATCACATAGCACAATAATATAACAGGGGGAAACCATGATAGTGCAAAATAATTAATACACAAGAAAACCACAATTGACACGACTAACATTTGACTCACATTGAAGCCGACACTCAACCACTCGGACCTGATTGGACATATCTGCTATGATACCACTAATGATGACACCCTAAAGCCCATAAATTAATATATATAGTAATTTATATCATTTTTCTATAAAATTTGCAGCGGATAAATATAAATATATTTCTAAGAAAATTAAAAACTTTATTTGTAATTTAGAGTGATCACGTTTCTCAAAAATCAAAGGACACCTATAAACTTCTTTCTCCTATAACAATAGTCCAATCTCAATAAGCTTGATTTTAAGTATATTACTTGATTTTAATTATAAAAAACTTACTAGTACTTATAAGGTTTTCATACAAAAATTCATTTCCCAAGTAAATAAAATCAAATATAAATTACAACCCTTATTCCTGGTATCACCTATCAGGAATGGGGTTCCTCCCAAACTTTCAACTTCAAGATTCATTAACTGTAGCACTGCGATTTTGCAAACGCAGGCCAAGCCAGTCAAACACAAACAACGAAGGAGGTGAGTTTTGAAATCATGTTAGTAGTGATAATATAGTAAGAGGAACACACATTGATCCATAAATAACCGATCAATCAACAAACATTATTCAATGGAAACATCACATAATGAAGTCAACAGTCAAAATCAAGGAAATCAAACTTCACTACAAACATCAAAATCATATCATAAATTATTATCCCACACCATACATATTAATCACAACCAAACATTCAAAAAAAAATGCACTGCAGGCATGAGCTAAGACTCTACTTCACAATGTGGTATCCCATTTTAACTCTGAAGTACTTGGTTAGGAGGCTTGATACTATGCCAGCAGTATCCCGGTGGTACGTACAACTTCAAAATGTGCCCTGTCCTCAATCAGATCCCTCAACTCAACCCGAGAACACTGCATATACGCGACAGTCGAGGGAAACATGTGTTGCATGGTAGCTCCCAACATTTGGAGTGCTACCAT
>PGWS01005599.1:0-11309 GCA_002896235.1 Cicer reticulatum
ATATTTAAATTGATTTAATGTTGTCTTTAAGTTTAAATTGACCACTTTAGATTTTTTGTTAGTTATTGAACTTGAAAAAAGGGAGAAAAAAATGGATTTTCTTTGTTAATATTGATTAAGTCAAGATACATGGAAGGGTCGTTGATATTATTTAACTAGGAATAATATTTAAGTTTATAGAATCAAAGAGAAACTATATACTGTAGCGTTTTTGGACATGAACATAAATCCAAGAATGAAAGTAGTACACTTGAAAACTATAATGACTGAGTTGCAAAATCCGTAAAGTCACTTTGGTCGTAATACTACAGACATGCTATATCATTTACACTCACACACTAAGATCAATACGGACTACATCCTTAACTTGTATCTATAATGTGATTTATAAATATTTGATTCCAAACTCACACATGCTATTTCAAAATTAAATTTTATTGTAACTTGTTAAATGATAACTTTTTTACTTTCATAACAAACATTTTGAAAGTGTTAGAAAAGTATTGAAATTATTGACATAAACAATCCTTGTGAGAACCATATTAATTATACCACTAAGATTTGACTTTATATACTTCCTCATTTAATTTACCCCAACATTTGTTTATCTATGACACGCGTTTAAATTTTAAATTTAGGCTAAATAGCATTTGCAATCCATTAACTTAATTTTTAGTTAACGTTTTAGTTCTTTTTTTTTTTTTCTCGATATGGTCATTTTTGTTAATTTTAAGTAACAATTTGATTTTTTATGTTTTAAAATGCAAAAATGTTATTGTTTTTTTTTACAAATATTAAAAAAATTCATCAAAATTTTCAAAAAAAAAAACTCATAAAATTAATCATCATCTTAAATATAATGCAAATTTCAGCAAATCCATAATATATATTCAAATAAACTCATATTTTCATCTCCAACAACATCAAATTCATCAAATAAAAAATGAAAATATGAGTTTATTTAAAGATATAAGTTATGAATTTGATAAAATTTGCATTATATTGAAGATGATAATAAATTTTATGGATTTTGTTTAAAAATTTTGATGAATTTTTTGAATTTTTGTAAGAAAAATGATAACATTGTTGACATTTTAAAACATAAAAGATCAAATAAAAACTTAAAGTTAAAATAAATGGCCAAATCGAGAAGAAAAAAAGATAAAGGACTAAAATGTTTAGTGAAATTAAGTTAAGGGATCGCGAGTGTTATTTAGTCTTAAATTTATCTATTTTTTCGCAACAATCAATAAGTTGGTTTCATGGGTTTCACCGATGGGATGTTCTGACGTCTCCCTAAACATATCATACCAAGGATGGTAGCGCCTACATCGGATAGTCTAAAAAAGAAAGTAGTTTATTTGATTTTCTTTCACTCACATGTTTAAGAATATAAACAGGACACGCACAAATTGAGTTCGAATCTCCTCTAATAGAAACACCTATATTTTTTATTAAATGCAGCTTAAATAGATTACCTCAAGTGAAGAGAACTTATGAACAAAAATACATATTAGTTATTTGTATTTGAATTTAAATATATAATTTTCTTATTCAACTATATATACTTTTATTTATCATCTATCTATTTTGGTATAACATTTCTTTATTAGTTTTATATTATGACTTTTTTAATTTTATTTTTTAGATAAAAAACTTTATGGATCATTTCTTAATTTGTGCATGTAATGCTTGCGCATAATGAACTATATAAATCAAACTTATAATAGTGTGATGCACGAGTCGTTATAGTAGTTATAAATAAAATCAATGTTTTCATAGATATGATTAATTTCAATAGTGTTAATTTTAAACAATTTTCTTATAAAAAAGATTTACAACTTATACGTTGTTATTAAGTTCACAAATTTATTTAAATAAAATCAAATTTTTATATAATTTTACGATCATTTTATATCTAATTCTTTTATAACCATTCCAATAAAAGGATATATAAAAAAAGGTATAATAATTAATTAAATTTTTTTTCTTTCAATGAATCACGTAAACAGACAATCATAACTGCATTTATATATTTATAAATGTAATTGAAATCAATTAAATGATTCTTTATCTCAATTATACATGACCTCGGGTTTCAAGGTAATATATAGTATACATTGTTTTTGTTTTTGTTTTAAGTAGCCTTCAAAATCTTTAATATGTATCTACTATACTGATAACATCCATTAATAATATATAAATTTTAGCATAAACATTGATCGAGACCAAAATTGTTTATAAAAATATAACAATATTAAACAATAATGATAGAGATATAATTTTTTTAAATGATCATTTCGACAGTGATAAAATAGTACTCATGTACTATAGTGATTTTAAAATTTTATCACTGAGAAATGATATTTTATATAATAATTAAATTATCATAGAGAAATGTAATTGCAATGAATGAAAGTATGCTCCATTCACTTAAATTGATGAAATATTATAATAAACAAATAAGTTTGAACACCTATCTCAAATTCACCAAATTAAAATAGGTTTATTTTATTTTTATTTTCAAATGGGCTATAATATAATTTTTTTTAATTTCTATACGCTAGTGTTGTTGTTATTATTATTATTTATTTGACATAATTGATATAATATTATTTTTTAGTTAAAAACAATTATAAATTAAATTTTATAGTAAAAATAATATTATTCATACCTTGTAAAATTTGCTATTTGTGCTATAAAGTTTATTATGGAAACTCTTATAACAAAAATATTTATGTTTATTTTTAACCAATTTATTATTACCATAAGACATGTTGTTTGTACAGAATGAAAGATATATCACATGCTAACCAAATTCAGTAAAAAATCTTCAATGAATATCAATGAGAGTCTACATACATCATATTTAATAAGCACACTTAATGTGTGCCTTAAAAATGTGAGGGTAACACTTACTTTAATGTTTTGTCTGTGATATTACTAAGGAATGATTATGGAATAAATACGTTTCAGTCAGTCTAGAATTTCTTTATTCTTGTGAATGCGTCTATGTAAACATTCTCAATTCTATGCAATTCCAATAATTCTATAACTCAAATATATCTTATATAAAAAGCCACTAAAGAATATACATTGATGATTCATATTTTCAAACTCCAAGCATCTCATGACAGCTAATATGTAACATGTTCCTTTGTTAACCTTTTTTTATTTTCCCTTTGTTTCACCGCATTAAAAGCAAATGGTTTTTTAAGTGTCGACTCCCCGCGCGACTCCTGTAAATCACCCTTCTATAACCCTGAGGCACAAACCAAATACCAACGTGTGTCAATGCCGCACGTCAATCATCAGCCGTGTTCAACCATTTCTACAAAGAACATATCAGTCACTAATAGTCCTAAATCGACTGTAATCCCGACAGAGGTGGGTATCTCATGACTTTTCAGTTAGGACCAAATTGCCACCATTTAAGTATATGGTATTGCTGATACGGGTAGTGGATATTGTTGGCTTCAATGTAAGCCTTGTGAAGAATGTTTCAACCAAACTACCCTATATTTGATCCTTCAAAAATCATCAAGTACAAAAACATTCCTTGTGAGTCTAAAACATGTAACGGTGTGAGAGATCACTTCTTGTTCTGATCAAGATTCTCTGCGAATATTCCATTATATGGTGATCAATCTCATTTCACAAGGAGATCTCTTAGTGTCGAGACTGACTCTACATTAGATTCCAGCCAATTCGTTCTATTTCTTTCCTAAAAACCGTAATAGGAGTGGAACCAAAATGCAGGAACTTTGATGGTAAAACCTCTGGTATAGCGCCGTGGGAGCTAGTGGATCTGTGTCTCTTATAACAGACAATTTGCCGATCAACAATTGGTGGAAAGTTCTCTGTATGTGTACTCGGTGCTTCCATGTTGTTGTGAGTCAATAAGGGTCAAGCACACTCCATTTTGGAGATGCATCTGTGGTTTCAGGACGAGGCTGTTGTGTCAGACCTCCTTTAGTGAAAAAAGATCGCACAGCGTAATTCTCTTAATTTGACATTAGAAGCAATTTACAGTATGGGAAATCAAAAGATAAAATTCTCGTTGGGGAGTCAACATGATGGTGATGAGGGTAAACATCATTACTGATTCAGTACTACATGACGCTTTTACAAGCGAGGATTTATACTAATTTGGCATCAGCTGTAGCAGAATTGGTATTTGACCTAGACCGTGTTTGAAGATCCAAATAATATATTTAGCTTTGCTATTAAGGTGTCACATCAGATGCATATGAAATTTCCTGTAATCACAGCAATTTCAAAGATGCAGATGTTAGTTGCATTCTATTAGTACCTTGTATCCCAATGAATTTGGGACGGTTTGTTGGGTTTATTATCCATCTCAATAATTGCGTTCCATTCTTTTGGGAACTTGGCTCAGCAGAATTTGTTGGTTGGGTTACGACCTCATTAAAAGGGTTTGTTATCTTTAAGCCTACTGATTTGCTACCAGTTGGTTTAAATCCAACAGCTAGCGTCTCTTGTTCTCAACCAACACTTATATTACTATTTCCTTAGTTATATATAAAGCCACTTGGGCATTTGTTTACTTTTAAGGACTGTAATCTGCCAATAGTTCCAACCTCTGGCTTCCTAACATCTTTCAAGTATAATTAGGCAGTGTGGACTCGTCAAGTCATAAGAAAAAATGGGCTAGGAAATGTTATTAAACTCACAGAATATACATGTTACTTTCATTCATCTTTCTATGGTTTAATTTATAACCTTTAATTTAACTGATATTTAATTCAAAGAGGACAGTTGAACTAAAAAAGCTAAAATAAGAAGTCAATGTGCATTAATATAAAAATATTTCATAAAATCATGAACTAATCACAAATAAGGGCGGTAATGCGGTGAAAACTATTATAGTGAATAAATTTTGAAGAAAAATGAAAAATCGATGAGTTTCGAGAAGAAAAATTAAGAGTTATTCAATAGTTGGGCGTGAGTTAATTGTGGGATTTGAAATTATTCATGGCATTAATGTCGTATTTAATCCAAAAACAAAAATTAATATTCAGAATTATTTATTATCTTTTTAAATAATAGGCAAAACATTTTTATATATATTTGTTTCAAAATTTATCCCTATTTAGGGAGGTAAATTTTCCTTCAATGACTTAAGAACTTTTATATAAAAAGATTATTATTTTTTAACAAAATAAATTAATGCCAATTAGTTGTGGCATAGTTATGCAAATTTGAGCAATCATCTCTATAATAATTTAAGCTATTATGTTATCTTCACGGTTTTATTTTATTTTCATGTTTTTTTCATTGTGAGACTAACTTGTTTTAGTTAAGGATTTATGAATTTTTGAATGATGTTTATTGTTTAATATGTTTATAGTGTGTTTACATTATATATTTAAATTGATTTAATGTTGTCTTTAAGTTTAAATTGACCACTTTAGATTTTTTGTTAGTTATTGAACTTGAAAAAAGGGAGAAAAAAATGGATTTTCTTTGTTAATATTGATTAAGTCAAGATACATGGAAGGGTCGTTGATATTATTTAACTAGGAATAATATTTAAGTCTATAGAATCAAAGAGAAACTATATACTGTAGCGTTTTTGGACATGAACATAAATCTAAGAATGAAAGTAGTACACTTGAAAACTATAATGACTGAGTTGCAAAATCCGTAAAAGTCACTTTGGTCGTAATACTACAGACATGCTATATCATTTACACTACACACCACTAAGATCAATACGGACTACATCCTTAACTTGTATCTATAATGTGATTTATAAATATTGATTCCAAACTCACACATGCTATTTCAAAATTAAATTTTATTGTAACTTGTTAAATGATAACTTTTTTATTACTTTCATAACAAACCATTTGAAAGTGTTAGAAAAGTATTGAAATTATTGACATAAACAATCCTTGTGGAACCATATTAATTATAGACACTAAGATTTGACTTTATATACTTCCTCATTTAATTGTACCCAACATGTTTATCTATGACACGCGATTTAAATTTAAATTTAGGCTAAATAGCATTTGCAATCCATTAAACTTAATTTTTAGTTAACGTTTTGTTCTTTTTTTTTTTTCTCGATATGGTCATTTTTGTTAATTTTAAGTAACAATTCTGATGTTTTTTATGTGTAAAATGACAAAAGATGTTATGTTTTTTTTATACAATATCATAAAAAAATAATTCATCATAATTTTCAAACAAGACAAAAGCTCATATACAATAAATCATCATGCTTAATGAGATATAATGCAATTTCAGCAATCCATAATATATATTCAAATAAACTCATAATTTATCATCTTTCTCCTAACAACATCCAAATTCATCAATTAAAATGAAAATATTGAGAATTATTTAATAGACTATATAGTTTATGAAGTTTGATAAAAATTGCAGCCTATAATTGAGTATGATAATAGAATTTTATGGATTTTGTTTAAACTTTTGACGCGAATTTTTTGAATTTTGCGTAAGAAAAAGATAACATTGTTGACATTTAAAAAACATAAAAGATCAATCAAAAACTTAAAGTTAAGAAAATGCCAAATCGAGAAGAAAAAAGATAAAGGACTTAAAATGTTTAGTGAAATTAAGTTAAGGATCGCTAGTTTATCTTAGTCTTAAATTTATCTATTTTTTCGCAACAATCAATAAGTTGGTTTCATGGGTTTCACCGATGGGATGTTCTGACGTCTCCCTAAACATATCATACCAAGGATGGTAGCGCCTACATCGGATAGTCTAAAAAAGAAAGTAGTTTATTTGATTTTCTTTCACTCACATGTTTAAGAATATAAACAGGACACGCACAAATTGAGTTCGAATCACCTCTAATAGAAATACCTATATTTTTTATTAAATGCAGCTTAAATAGATTACCTCAAGTGAAGAGAACTTATGAACAAAAATACATATTAGTTATTTGTATTTGAATTTAAATATATAATTTTCTTATTCAACTATATATACTTTATGTATCTCTATCTATTTCGGTATAACACTTTCGTTTATATATTGTCTTTATATTATGACTTTTTATTTATTTTAGATAAAAAACTTTATGGATCATTCTCATTTGTGCATGTAATGCTTGCGCATAATGAACTATATAAATCAAACTTATAATATGTGATGCACGAGTCGTTATAGTAGTTATAAATAAAATCATGTTTCACTAGATCATGATTAATTTCCAATAGTGTTAATCTTTAAACAATTTTCTTATAAAAAGATTTACAACTTATACGTTTGTTATTAAGTTCCAAATTTATTTAAATAAACATCAATTTTTATTACAATTTACGTTCATTTTATATCTTAATTCTTCTATAACCATTCCAATAAAAGGATATATAAAAAGGTATAATAATTAATTAAATTTTTTTCTTTCAATGAATCACGTAAAAGACAACATAACTGCATTATATATTATAAAGTAATGAAATCCATTAAATGATTCTTTATCTCAATTATACATGACCTCGGTTTTCATAATATATATATACATTGTTTTTTTGTTTTTGTTTTAAGTAGCTTCAAATCTTAAATATGTATTCTACTATACTCGATAACATCATCATTACAAATATATAAATTTTAGCATAAACATTGAATCGAGACAAAATTGTTTTTAAAAAATATAACAATTTAACACAAAATTGTAGAATATTTTTAAATGATCATTTCGGTACAGTGATAATAGGTCTCATGTACTATACGTGATTTTAAAATTTTATCACTGAGAACTGATATTATCATTAATAATTAAATACCATAGAGAAATGTAATTGCATGACATGAAAGTATGCTACCATTCACTAATTTGATTGTAAATCATTATAATAAACAAATAAGTTTGAACACCTATCTCAAATCACCCAAATTAAAAAGTTTATTTTTATTTTTTATTTCAATGGGTATAATATATTTTATTTCTATACGTAGTGTTGTTGTTATTATTATTATTATTTTGACAATAATTGATATTAAATATATTTTAGTTAAAAAATATAATATTAATTTTATAGTTAAAAGATATAATATTATCTACTACCTTGGAAAATTTGTCATTGTGCTATAAAGTTAATGGAACTCTTAATAACAAAATATTTATTGTTTATTTTCACCAATTTATTAATACAATAAGACATGTAGTTTTGCTACAGAATGAAAATATATCACATGTAACCAAATTCAGTAAAAATCTCAATGATATCACATGAATTACATACATATATTAAAGCAACTTAAATGTGTGCCTTAAAAATGTGATGGGTTAACTAACTTACTTTAATTGTTTTTGTCTTTTGATTTTACTAAAGGAATGATTATGGAAGTAATTACGTTTCAGTAGTCTAGAATTTCTTTATTTCTTGTGAATGCGTCTATGTACATTCTCAATTCTATGCAATTCCAATTAATACTATAACTCAAAAATATTCTTATAAAAGCCACTAAAGAATATAATTGTGATATCATATTTCACATCCAACATCTCATGACCAGCAATAATGTACACATGTTCCTTTGTTAACCTTTTTTTTATTTTCCCTTTGTTTTCACGCGACTTTGTAAAATCACCCTTCTATAACCCTACACAAAACCAAATACCAACGTGTTGTTCAATGCCGCCACGTCAATCCATCAGCCGTGTTTAACCATTTCTACAAAGATTCAGTCACTAATAGTCCTAAATCGACTGTAATCCCCGACAGAGTGTGGTATCTCATGACTTTATCAGTTGGTACCCCACCATTTAAGTTATATGGTATTGCTGATACGGGTAGTGATATTGTTGGCTTCAATGTAAGCCTTGTGAAGGAATGTTTCAACCAAACTACTCCTATATTTGATCCTTCAAAATCATCAAGTTACAAAAACATTCCTTGTGAGTCTAAAACATGTAACGGTGTGAGAGACACTTCTTGTTCTGATCAAGATTCTTGCGAATATTCCATTCAGTATGGTGATCAATCTCATTCACAAGGAGATCTTAGTGTCGAGACTCTTACATTAGATTCCACCAATGGCGTTCTATTTCGTTTCCTAAAAACCGTAATAGGATGTTGGAACCCAAATGCAGGGACATTTGATGGGTAAAACCTCTGGTATAGTCGGCCTTGGAGGTGGATCTGTGTCTCTTATAACACAATTGGGATCAACAATTGGTGGAAAGTTCTCTTACTGTTTGGTGCCATTGTTGGTTGAGTCAAAAGGGTCAAGCACACTCCATTTTGGAGATGCATCTGTGGTTTCAGGACGAGGTGTTGTGTCAACTCCTTTAGTGAAAAAAGATCCACAGCCATTTTACTATTTTGACATTAGAAAGCATTTACAGTAGGAAACAAAAGAATAAAATTCGTTGGGGATTCAAATGATGGTGATGAGGGTAACATCATTATTGATTCAGGTACTACATTGACGCTTTTACCAAGCGACGATTATACCTAATTTGGAATCAAGCTGTAGCAGAATTGGTTGACTAGACCGTGTTGAAGATCCAAATAATATATTTAGCCCTTTGCTAGTAGTGTCACATCAGATGCATATGAATTTCCTGTAATCACAGAAATTTCAAAGATGCAGATGTTAAGTTGCATTCTATTACGGTACCTTAATCCAATTGAATTGGACTTTGTTGGGGTTCATATCCCATCTCAAATTGGTTCCATCTTGGGAATTGGCCCAACAGAATTTGTTGGTTGGTTACGACCTCATTAAAAAAGGTTGGTATCGTTTAAAGCCTACTGATTGTACCAGGTTGGGTTAATCTACCAACAGCTTTTTGTTTCTCAACCAACACTTTATACTATTTCCTTGTTAATATCTAAGCACCATTACAGACTGTAATTGCCAATAGTTCCAACCTTGGGTCCAATGTTCAAGTGTACTTGGCGTTGACTCGTCAAAAAAAATTGGCTAGAATGTTATTAAGATATCATGTTATTTCATCATCTTTTTTGCTTAATTTATACCTTTAATTTTAACTGATATTTAATTCAAAGAGGATGTTGAACTTAAAAAGCTAAATAAAGAAGTCATGTGCTTAATATAAAATATTCATGAAAATCATGGACTAATCACAAAAATAAGGGGGTAATGGGTGAAACTATTAATAGTGGAATAAATTTTGAAGAAAAATGAAAATCGATGAGTTTCGAGAGAAATAATTAAGAGTTATTAATAGTGGGGTGAGTTAATGTGGGATTTGAAAATTATTCATGCATTAATGTGTATTTAATCCAAAAACAAAAAATTTAATATTTCAGAATTTATTTATTTATTTTTTTAAATAATAGGCAAAACATTTTTTATATATATTTGTTTCAAAATTTATCCCTATTTAGGGAGGTAAATTTTCCTTCAATGACTTAAGAACTTTTATATAAAAAGATTATTATTTTTTAACAAAATAAATTAATGCCAATTAGTTGTGGCATAGTTATGCAAATTTGAGCAATCATCTCTATAATAATTTAAGCTATTATGTTATCTTCACGGTTTTATTTTATTTTCATGTTTTTTTCATTGTGAGACTAACTTGTTTTAGTTAAGGATTTATGAATTTTTGAATGATGTTTATTGTTTAATATGTTTATAGTGTGTTTACATTATATATTTAAATTGATTTAATGTTGTCTTTAAGTTTAAATTGACCACTTTAGATTTTTTGTTAGTTATTGAACTTGAAAAAAGGGAGAAAAAAATGGATTTTCTTTGTTAATATTGATTAAGTCAAGATACATGGAAGGGTCGTTGATATTATTTAACTAGGAATAATATTTAAATCTATAGAATCAAAGAGAAACTATATACTGTAGCGTTTTTAGACATGAACATAAATCCAAGAATGAAAGTAGTACACTTGAAAACTATAATGATTGAGTTGCAAAATCCGTAAAGTCACTTTGGTCGTAATACTACAGACATGCTATATCATTTACACTCACACACTAAGATCAATACGGACTACATCCTTAACTTGTATCTATAATGTGATTTATAAATATTTGATTCCAAACTCACACATGCTATTTCAAAATTAAATTTTATTGTAACTTGTTAAATGATAACTTTTTTACTTTCATAACAAACATTTTGAAAGTGTTAGAAAAGTATTGAAATTATTGACATAAACAATCCTTGTGGGAACCATATTAATTATACCACTAAGATTTGACTTTATATACTTCCTCATTTAATTTACCCCAACATTTGTTTATCTATGACACGCGTTTAAATTTTAAATTTAGGCTAAATAGCATTTGCAATCCATTAACTTAATTTTTAGT
>PGWS01005600.1:0-10031 GCA_002896235.1 Cicer reticulatum
ATAAGGCATGTGCGATCCTAATTGCACAAGAATAAGCATAGGGTGGACGAAAATGACCTAAATGTTCATCCAATTACACAAACACACCTATTGGATGCACAAGATTGGTTAAAAACCCTTATTGGAAAAGAATAAGCCAGGGAGCAAGATAACGACAATATGACCGAAATGTTCATCCAATTACACATTCATAGCATGTAATTGTCTTGTTGTCAATAGTCTTAGAGCTAGATGGCTTTCTGAATTTGTTGTCTTTCTTCTTCAGAAATTTCATAAATTTCTTGACAAGCAACCCGATTTCAGTTTCTTCAGTTTTCACTACTGGATTCATCTGAGCAGCTATTTGATTCAGTTTTCGATTGATGGGCTTGAACCTTCAAGAATAATCCTTTCTTTTTTCCTGCTTTCCAGTTCTGATTCGTCCAGTCGATGCAGTTCGATTTCATGTTCCCTTAGTTTTTCCAAATAATGTTGCTGTTGTCATCTTTGCTAGATCTTTAGATTCAGCTATGGCAGTTATTTTTGGGCTGCCATTCTCTGGTCAGACACCTCATAATTTTTCCGATCTGCTGTTCATTGTCCACCTGTTTTCCCAGTGCATGAAGGTTGTTTATCACGTGTGTAAATCTCGTCTGTAGATCACTTATAGATTCATCTTTCTTCATGCTGAATAATTCGTATTCGTGCATAAGTGTATTTACTCGAGCTCTTTTCACATATGTGGTTCCTTCATGTGTTTCTTGAAGAATGTCCCACATTTCCTTTGCTGATTTGCAGTTTGATACCCTAAAGAATTCTTCTGCACACAAAGCAGATGTTATAATGTTCTTAGCTTTAGCATTATAACCTACCTTCTTTTTATCGTCCTCAGACCATTCGGATCTGGGCTTGGGAATCATCGAGTCATTTGTTCCTGCAATCTTGGGAATGTATGGGCCATTTTCAACAGCGTCAAGGATGTCTATGCCACTGGCTTCCAGGAATATCAGCATCCTGTGCTTCCAGTACATATAAGCTGTTCCATTGAATGCTGGAGGTCTTGCTAGTGATGCGCCTTCTCCCAGAAAATCAGTTGAGGCCATATTCCTTTTATGAGTTTTGTTGGTTGGTACGACCTCGTAATAATCGGAATATATCAGAATGTATCAGTTCTTTAAGAAACTAAATCAATTTCATACACACAGCGGAATTTAAATTGTGGCATACAAGATTAGCAAGTTTTATTAGATTGATATGAGATTAATCAAGATGCATACAAGTCAAACTATCAGATTAAACAATATTACTTATCACAGAATATGTTTAACATGCATCTAATATTAATCACATATACAGATATATCAAGATAGAAAATTAAAGGAGTTAAGGGTTAGAGAAGATTGCACCAAGAATTTATACTGGTTCAGTTGTCAACTTGACAACCTACATCCAATCCTGATAATCCAAACGGATTTCAGATTTTCTTCTCCAATAGAAAGAATCAATTACAGATTGTCCAGTTTCCTCCCGAAACCTATCTATCGTAATGATCTCTTTCCTATTGATTACCCTCTGATCCTTGTAGATACTCAGTAATCTAACACAGAATCACAGTACGACTCTTTCTTGTTGAGCACCCTCACCCAAGAAAGTAGCCACCAGTTTCTAGCTGGCTTTTCTCGCTTTCGTTTTTGTTTCAAAGAATTATTACAAACAGAATTAAGGAAGAACAAAAAGTAGTCTTCAATCTTGGTCAATGTTGCTTCTCACAATTCTGGATATTCAAAGATTGTTTATGATTACCCTTGTCTTTCAAGATCACTTTTTCAGCTATCTCATTGATTGTTGATAATCTCTTTTGCTGTGATCTGAAAAAGTAATCTCAGTGTATTAACCAAGTGTTATTGATAGTTCTTTTGTATATCAAGAATATTCAAAGTGTATTTCAGATTGTTATTGAAAGAATGATTGAAGACAGTTTATATAGTTTTTGAAAAACATATTAATCAATCGATTCACCAATCGATTTCTTAAAGTGATAAATCCAGTCTAATCGATTTGCCAATCGATTATCGTGTGTCTTGTTTTTCTTGAATCTTGAAACTATATAAGCCAATCGATTTGCCAATCGATTCTTTAAACAACATTTTTCAGTGATTATGTTAAGACTGATATGAATCGATTTCGTAATCGATTGCAGATGTTATGTTCAAACTGAAACACATATCAATCGATTTCGTAATCGATTTATTAAGTCTTCATAATCGATTAAAAAATACTTAAAATCGATTTGGTCACAAGCTCAGAGTACACTGGGTTTTCAAAAGTTCTGTCAATCGATTTGCCAATCGATTGTGTTTGAGTCAGTGACTCAGCTATTTTGATGTTAATCGACGTGCCAATCGATTTGTATGTATTTGTCTGAAAACGTTCTTACCTGGGATTTAGTTCAATCGATTTCCCAATCGATTGCAACCAAATTTAACTTGATTGAAATTTTACAACATAGATTGTCCAATCGATTTGTATGTCACAGGAAAAGTTATTTTGCAAGTGATATTTAAGCAATCGATTTGCCAATCGATTACCCTTAAAACTGGAGTACCACTGTGACTTGTCCAATCGATTTCCCAATCGATGTATTTCAATCAGGTTTACTTTGTGAGATGTATAATCGATTTGTCAATCGATTACCCTCAAAACTGGGGTGCTACTAACTTGTGCAATTTTCATTTCTAATTTAGTCAGTCGATTGCCCAATCGATTATACCAACACAAACAGTTGTGTTTCCTTATACCCTTGTTATGAAATCGATTTCCCAATCGATTTACTTCAGTCAAAAATCAACTTTTGTTGATTTCTTGTGTTCCAAGCAACCTGTTCCAAGTGTGTATGATTTGATTGTTGTTCCTGAAATCTTGCTCAATTCAAATATTAGATTTATCATGTATTGTATGAACATTGTTGATTGTGTCAAAATTAGGAATCAAAGGATTAAGATCCAACAATCTCCCCCTTTTTGGCATAATTGACAATTCATACAATTGTAACTTGAGCATTTCAAAACAACAAGCATAAGTGTACTATACACTACATTATTAATTATTATTAAGTATCAGAGCAAAAACATCATCAGAACATCAGATTGTAAAGATAATGCAACTATCAAGTTATAATTTTTCTCCCCCTTTGTTAGTTAAGTCAAAAAGGTAGAAAAAAAAAAAAACAATTCCTCCCCCTATGTTACATAACATAAGCATTGGGTTTGAAATCAATCATAAAACATAGTGCATCAGAAACAATGAAGTTCAAGTGTATCAGGTCAAAATCAATCATAACAATTAATGAGCAACTTAGATGATATATTATTTAAAAAAAATCATACATCACAGAATTATAACAAGTCAGAGCAAAAGAGTATGAAACCTAAGGGTCCTAATCACCTAGTCTAGGCTGGTCCTCGCTATCATCTATGGGAGAGGTTGAGACCGCTGTATTAATCTCATCAGGTGTCTCCTCACCGTGAGTCTCAGGGTTATCTAGGGGATTTGGGTTAGGTTTATCTGCAGCTTGACGACCAATATCCGCGATGTCTTCAAATGACAATTTGATGCCGAGGTGTGCTTGAATCGCATCCACATCTTGAACAACCGAGTTCAAGGAGGCTTGCAGAGTCCTTAAACTTGCTTCCAATCTGGACTGAGATTCCAACACTTTGGCATTGTGTGCCATCTGAGCTTCAATGAATTCCATTATTCTGTTCACAAAATCAGGAGTAGCCGATTCAGTGACTGGTTGAGGCTGAGGCTGAGGTTGAGGTTGAAGTTGAGGCTGAGGCTGGGCTGGTTCAACAGCAGCTTGAGGTCTTATCCATTTTTCATGTAACCGCTTCAATTGCATCTGATTCACAATTGATTCACCAAACACCAGGGTGGTTTTAGCAGATTCCTCATTTCCAAATGAGACCTTGAAGTGTTTGAGAATTTCTGTGATCAACTGTGGATAAGGCAGCATCAGCTTGCTTTGAGATGCTTCCAACATGTGCCTTAGCACAATCCAACACCAGCTCATCCTTAACTCTTTGGATAAGCCCCATAACAGTATGATGTCCAACTTCTGGACTACTGCATGGTTTCCCGATCTTGGTACCAGCATACGCGTCAGAGCATACATCAACATCCTCTGTTGAACCTTCATTTGACCAATGGGCAGTGAAATTGATTCAACAAACCCATCGACCATCAGGTCTTTAACTGCGGTATGCCTATCAAGTGTTTCTTCCCAACCTTCATCAGCAGTGTCAGCTTCTGAGCTGCCATCAATAGATTTGCCGTAGAAAGGCAATCCAGATAAAGTTGAGAAATCATCAAAGGTCATTGCAATCCTTTTTCCTTTAACTGAAGCAGTAAAACCTTCTTCAGTCATCTTGAATGTAGAATAAAACTCCTTGATCAGCCTAGGATAGCTGTCAAGTGTAGAAGACAGAAAACTCTCCAATCCATGAAACCTGAGGTGGTTCTGAAACGTGAATTCCACAACATCAAAATATGCAAAATCCATGGTTCTTGCCTCATGAATTTTCCTTTTTGCAAAGTCTGTAGACAGAGATGGTTGTGCCTTTTTCTTTGGTGCTGAGACCTTCTTGGGAGGTGAGTTAGGATTCTTCTTCCGTTCTGAGAAATTTCTTTCATGGCATCAGCCATGAGCTTTTTAGTAGGGGGTTCCTTACGTTTCTTCTCTCTTTGTCAAGTATTTTGTGAGTTGGGATGGGTACTCTCTTTGTCAAAGTTGGAGGTGGTGAAGGTGTTTCACTGGTGGAAGAAGATGATGGAGATGGAGTACGGGCTTGGGTCTGTTTTTACACGTGCCATATCAACAATTTGATGTAGATTCGAAGTAGGTAGAATGTAGAATGCAGATTCAAAACAAATGCAGAGACAGAAGAATGAGGCAGACAAGAGAAAAACAGAGAAAATCTGGAAAAATAGAATGCAGAAATCGATTTAGAACTGTTCCTATTTATACTCTTGACCTTGTAAATCGATTTCCCAATCAATTAGGTTACCGTTGCTGGGAATCCTCAATCGATTCAGTAATGATGAAGTTCCAATGGCTAGTAAAATCAGAGTAACGGTCATATTTCAAATCGATGTTCAAATCGAGTTCCAGTTTTACTTAATCGATTCCCAAATCGATTGTCTTAAGGTTGAACACTTAACTAATCGATTTCCAAATCGATGCTCGTGAAGATTAAAAAAAAAATTCTGAACTTTGAATCCTGGGCTAAAGTAATCGATTCCCAAATCGATTTTATAAACCATTTACCATGTTGGTAATCGATTTCCAAATCGATTTAACTGGAAAACATTACTGAAACATACCAGAATCAACAAAAACTCATACTTCACTAGGATCAATGATCCCTAGTTTCATCCTTATATTCAAAAAACTTTCTTTTGGCAATGCTTTTGTGAAGATATCAGCTAACTGTTCTGTAGTGTTCACATACTCAAGTTTGATAACTCCATTCTGAAAGTGGTCTCTTATGAAGTGATGCCTTACCTCAATGTGTTTTGTCCTTGAATGCATTACTGGGTTCTTGGTTATGCTGATAGCACTTGTGTTATCACATATGATCGGCACTGTTCCCAAATCGACACCGAAGTCCATTAAATGCTGTTTCATCCACAGAATTTGAGCACAACAGCTCCCAGCTGCTATGTATTCAGCTTCAGCAGTAGACAATGCAATACTTGTTTGCTTCTTACTGAACCAAGACACTAGAGAATTACCAAGCAAATGACAAGTTCCTGAAGTACTTTTCCTGTCAAGTTTACAACCAGCAAAGTCTGAGTCTGAATAACCAATCAATGTACATGTTGATCCTTTTGGATACCACAAACCAAGACTTTTAGTACCTACCAAGTATCTGAAAATTCTTTTTACTGCACTGAAGTGAGATTCCTTCGGATTCGATTGATACCTTGCACACATACAAACACTGAACATAATATATGGTCGGCTTGCTGTAAGGTAGAGCAGAGATCCAATCATACCACGAAATCTAGTGACATCTACATGTTTACCCTTCTCATCTCGGTCTAAGAAATTTCCTTGACTCATGGGTGTATCAATGGACTTAAGTTTATCAAAGTTGAATTTCTTTATCAAATCAGAACAATATTTGGATTGACTAATGAAAATGCCTTGCTTGCTTTGGTAAATTTGAAATCCCAAGAAATATGACAGTTCACCCATCATTGACATTTCAAATTTACCTTTCATTAAATTTTCAAATTCTTTGCAAAGTTTATCATTTGTTGATCCAAATATTATGTCATCAACATAAATTTGGACCAGCAAGATGTCATTTTCAGTAGTTTTTGTAAAGAGTGTCTTATCAACATTTCCTCTTGAAAAATTTTGTTGAATGAGGAAAGTGCTGAGTTTCTCATACCAAGCTCTTGGAGCTTGTTTTAACCCATAGAGGGCCTTTGAGAGTTTATACACATGGTTAGGAAAATCTGGATTTTCAAAACCAGGTGTTTGGCTAACAAAGACTTCCTCTTGGAGGTCTCCATTGAGAAAGGCACTCTTCACATCCATTTGATATAGATTGAAGTCCATGATACATGCATAAGCCAATAAAATTCTTATGGCTTCTAGTCTAGCTACTGGGGCATAGGTTTCATCAAAGTCTATTCCCTCCTCTTGACTATAACCCTTTGCAACTAATCTGGCTTTATTCCTAGTTATCACACCATTCTCATCTAACTTATTTCTGAACACCCACCTGGTTCCTATGACATGCTTACCCTCTGGCCTAGGTACCAAACTCCACACCTTGTTTCTCTCAAACTGGTTTAACTCCTCTTGCATAGCAAGTATCCACTCACTATCTAGCAGGGCTTCCTTAATGTTTTTAGGTTCAATCTGAGATACAAAGGCTGTAAAGTTACAAAACTGACTAAGGCTTCTCCTAGTTGCAACACCTTTAGAGATATCGCCTATAATGTTGTCTAAAGGGTGGTTTCTATTGAACTTCCATTCCTTAGGCAACTCACAGGTTTCTATAGGTTCTACAGGGTCTGCACTAGTTGGAGGGTCAGCTATAGGTTGTTCTAGTGGTTCAGATTCTACAACATCATCCAAAATGTCAATAACCTTAGAAGGAGTTTTGTTCAAGTTTTCTGTAAAAGATTCATCAAACTTTACATGAACTGACTCTTCTATGGTTTTTGTTCTTTTGTTGTAGATTCTATAGGCCTTACTAGTTTGGGAATATCCTAAAAAGATACCTTCGTCTGCCTTAGGGTCAAACTTTCCTAGGTGTTCTTTGCCATTGTTCAAAACAAAGCACTTGCAACCAAAGATTCTAAAGTAGGACAGGTTTGGTTTTCTACCCTTGTAAAGCTCATAGGGTGTTTTCCTAAGCAGGGGCCTAATGAGAACACTATTCACAACATGGGTGGCTGTACTAATTGCATCTGCCCAAAAGTACTTAGGTAGGTTGGAGTCCTTAAGCATGGTCCTAACTAACTCTTCTAGGGATCTATTTTTCCTCTCCACTACCCATTCTGCTGTGGTGTCCTAGGGGCAGAATATATGTGGTTGATTCCATTTGATTCACAATAATTTTGAAAAAGATCATTTTGGAATTCACCTCCATGATCACTTTTTATTGAAACAATTTTCAGATCATTCTCATTTTGTACTAAAGCAGCAAACTTTTTGAAAACAGAGAATGTATCACTTTTATGAGCTAAAAAGTAAGTCCATGTGAATCTAGAATAATCGTCAACCAGCACATATCCATATAGGTTTCCACCTAAACTCTTAACTTGGGCAGGTCCAAAAAGGTCCATGTGAACTAGTTGTAAAACTCTATTTGTTCTAACCAAGTCTATAGAGGGAAATGGAGTCTTAACCAGTTTACTTTTCTCACATGCATCACACAGTCTATCTTTAGAGAACTTCCTATTTGGTAGACCTAAGACTAACTGTTTGCTGACAAGTTTATTCAAATGATTTATGTGTATATGAGCAATTCTTTTATGCCAAAGCCATGTTTCATCTGAGTTGGATAACAAGCAGCATACTGCACTTGGTACAGAATTGAAATCCAACATGTAAATGTTGTTAATTCTGTCCCCAATTAGCTTTATGTGTTTGTCATCTTTATGCTCAATAATGCAAGATTGTGATGAAAAACTTACTTGAAAACCTTTGTCACATAGCTGGCTTATACTCAGTAAGTTGTGCTTTAATCCTTCAACATATAGCACATTTTTGATTACTGCAGTTGATTCATCGCCTACATCACCAATTCCAATGATCTTTCCTCTGTTGTTATCACCATATTTGACAAAGCCTCCTTCCTTTAATGTCAAGTTCAGGAATTTGGATTTGTCACCAGTCATGTGCTTTGAGCATCCGCTATCTAGATACCATGAGTGTTTCGTGGATGTCAAGCACACCTGCAATACAAAATCAAAATTTTGTTTTAGGTCCCCAATTTAAATTGGGTCCTGGTTGGTTAGTGTCAAACACAGATTTCTTTTCTATCCAAACTAGCTTCCATCCTTGATTGGCTAATTTTTTAAATTTGCAATTAGACACAAAATGTCCCTTTCTGCAACAGAAATGACATCTGCCATTAAAGGATGAATGTTTATTTGGTTTAGTAAAGATGTCATACATACTCTTAGCAATAGCAGTTTTTTGACCATGTTTGACATTTCTGGTTTGCATATAACCAATACCAGATCTGTTTTTATTTCTTTAACATGCATATTTGGTGTATATCCTAAACCAGATTTTTCATGAACATGTCTTTGATTGCTAAGTATGACATTCAGCTTATATTTACTATTAGCAAACTTTAATAAATCAGATTTTAATGATGCAACAGTATTTTCAAGTTCAATGCACTTTGCAGATTTTTTCATGTGAATCCTTTTTCAGTTGTTCACATAAATTTTCAATTTCTTTATGTTCAACATTCATTTGTTCAAGCATTTTCTTTGTGCTTAACAACTGTTTTATGGAATTCACATAATCATCATGTAGTTCATTGAAAGCTTCTTGTAGCTCATCATATGTTGGATTAGATTGTGAACTAACCTCATTTTCTGATTCTGAATCTGTATCTGCCATGAGACACAAGTTGACTTCTTCTTCATCAGAAGAGGCAGAGGATTCATCGTTATCATTCCATGCAATATAGGCTTTTCTGGTTTTGGTGACTGGTTCCTTGCCTTTTTGATTTTGCAGCTCTATTCTTGTTTTGCAATTTGTAGCATTCTGACTTTATGTGACCAGTTTTACCACATTCATAGCCATGTAATGGTCTTGTTGTCAGTAGTCTTGGAGCTAGATGGTTTTCTGAATTTGTTGTCTTTCTTCTTCAGAAACTTCTTGAATTTCTTGACAAGCAACCCGATTTCCGTCTCTTCAGATTCACTACTGGATTGATCTGAGCAGCTATCTGATTCAGTTTTCGATTGCTGGGCTCTGAACCTTCAGGGATAGTCCTTTCTTTTGCGGCTTTCCATTTCTGATTCGTCTAGTCGATGTAATTCCATTTCATGTTCCCTTAGTTTTCCAAACAAAGTTGCAGTCGTCATCTTTGCTAGATCTTTAGATTCTGCTTTGGCTGTTATTTTGGCTGCCACTCTCTGGTTAGACACCTCATGATTTTCCAATCTGCTGTTTGTTGTCCACTTGCTTTCCCAATGCGTGAAGATTATTCACAATGTGTGTGAATCTGGTTTGCAGATCGCTAATGGATTCGTCCTTTTCATGCGGAATAATTCATATTTGTGCAAAAGTGTGTTTACGCGAGCTCTCTTCACATCTGTGGTTCCTTCATGTGTTTCTTGAAGAATGTCCCACATTTCTTTTGCTGACTTGCAGTTTGATACTCTAAAGAATTCTTCTGCACAAAGAGCAGATGTTATAATGTTCTTAGCCTTCGCATTCTAACCTACCTTTTTCTTGTCGTCGTCTGACCAGTCGCTCTAGGCTTGATAATCATTGAGTCATTTGTTCC
>PGWS01005602.1:0-12736 GCA_002896235.1 Cicer reticulatum
CCCTAGGCTTATTTCTTGTCCAATTAGGGTTTTTAAACAATCTTGTGCATCCAATAAGTTTCATTTGTGTAATGGATGAACATTTAGGTCATTTTCGTCTCCCTAGGCTTATTCTTGTCCAATTAGGGTTTTAACCAATCTTGTGCATCCAATAAAGTCATTGGATGAACATTTAGGTCATTTTCGTCCTCCCTGGTATATTCTTGGCCAACATTACCAATCTTGTGCATCCATAAGTTTCATTTGTGTCATTGGATTAAATTTAGGTCATTTTCGTCCTCCCTAGGCTTATTCTTGTCCAATTAGGGTTTTTAACCAATCTTGTGCATCCAATAAGTTCATTTGTGTCATTGGATGAACATTTAGGTCATTTTCGTCCTCCCTAGGCTTATTCTTGTCCAATTAGGGTTTTTAACCAATCTTGTGCACCAAATAGTTTCATTTGTGTAATTGGATTTTGTGTCACCTAGGCTTATTCTTGTTCAATTAGGGTTTTTAAAACACCTTGTGCAATCCAATAGGTGTATTGGATGAACATTTAGGTCATTTTCTCCCCTAGGCTTATTTCTTGTCCAATTAGGGTTTTTAACCAAATCTTGCGCATCCAATAAGTTCATTTGTGTAATTGGATGAACATTTAGGTCCTTTTCGTTCCTCCCTAGGCTTATTCTTGTCCAATTAGGGTTTTTAACCAATCTTGTGCATCCCCATAAGTTCATTTGTGTCATTGGATGAACATTTAGGTTCCATTTTCGTCCTCCCTAGGCTTATTCTTGTCCAATTAGGGTTTTTAACTAATCTTGTGCATCCAATAAGTTCATAATTGTGTAATTGAGATTGACATTTCAGGTCATTTTCGTCCTCCTAGGCTTATTCTTGTCCAATTTAGGGTTTTTAACCAATCTTGTGCATCCAATAGTTCATTTGTGTCATTGGATGAACATTAGGTCATTTTTCGTCCTCCCTAGGCTTATTCTTGTCCAATTATTGGGTTTTTTAACAATCTTGTGCATCCAATAAGTTCATTTGTGTCATTGGATTGAACATTTAGGTTCATTTTCGTCCTCCCTAGGCTTATTCTTGTCCAATTAGGGTTTTTAACCAATCTTGTGCATCCAATAAGTTCATTTGTGTAATTGATGAACATTTAGGTCATTTTCGTCCCTCCCTAGGCTTATTCTTGTCCAATTAGGGTTTTTAACCAATCTTGTGCATCCAATAAGTTCATTTGTGTCATTGGGATGAACATTAGGTCATTTTCGTCCCTCCCTAGGCTTATTCTAGTCCAATTAGTTTCGTTTTTAACCATTCTTGTTGCATCAATAAGTTCATTTGTGTCATTGGATGAACATTTAGGTCATTTTCGTCCTCCATAGGCTTATTCTGTCCAATTAGGGTTTTTAACCAATCTTGTGCATCCAATATGTTCATTTTGTGTAATTGGATGAACATTTAGGTCATTTTCGTCCTCCCCTAGGCTTATTCTTGTCCAATTAGGGTTTTAACCAATCTTGTGCATCCAATAAGTTCATTTGTGTCATTGGATGAACATTTAGGTCATTTTCGTCCTCCCTAGGCTTTATTCTTGTCCAATTAGGGTTTTTAACCAATCTTGTGCATCCAATAGGTGTTTTGTGTCATTGGACGAACATTTAGGTCATTTTCGTCCTCCCTAGGCTTATTCTTGTCCAATTAGGATTTTTAACCAAATCTTTGTGCATCCAATAAGTTCATTTGTGTCATTGGATCGAACATTTAGGTCATTTTTCGTCTCCTAGGCTTATTCTTGTCCAATTAGGGGTTTTTAACCAATCTTGTGCATCCAATAAGTTCATTTGTGTCATTGGATGAACATTTAGGTCATTTTCGTCCTCCCTAGGCTTATTCTTGTCCAATTAGGGTTTTTAACCAATCTTGTGCATCCAATAAGTTCATTTGTGTCATTGGATGAACATTTAGGTCATTTTCGTCCCTCCCTAGGCTTATTCTTGTCCAATTAGGGTTTTTTAACCAATCTTGTGCATCCAATAAGGTTCATTTGTGTCATTGGATGAACATTTAGGTCATTTTCGTCCTCCCTTAGGCTTATTCTTGTCAATTAGGGTTTTTAACCAATCTTGTGCATCCAATAAGTTCATTTGTGTCATTGGATGAACATTTAGGTCATTTTCGTCCTCCCTAGGCTTATTCTTGTCAATTAGGGTTTTTAACCAATCTTGTGCATCCAATAAGTTCATTTGTGTCATTGGATGAACATTTAGGTCATTTTCGTCCTCCCTAGGCTTATTCTTGTCCAATTAGGGTTTTTAACCAATCTTGTGCATCCAATAAGTTCATTTGTGTCATTGGATGAACATTTAGGTCATTTTCGTCCTTCCTTGGCTTATTCTTGTCCAATTAGGTTTTTAACCAATCTTGTGCATCCAATAAGTTCATTTGTGTCATTGGATGAACATTTAGGTCATTTTCGTCCTCCCTAGGCTTATTCTTGTCCAATTAGGGTTTTTAACCAATCTTGTGCATCCAATAAGTTCATTTGTGTAATTGGATGAACATTTAGGTCATTTTCGTCCTCCCTAGGCTTATTCTTGTCCAATTAGGGTTTTTAAACCAATCTTGTGCATCCAATAAGTTCATTTGTGTAATTGGATGAACATTTAGGTCATTTCGTCCTCCCTAGGCTTATTCTTGTCCAATTAGGTTTTTAACCAATCTTGTGCATCCAATAAGTTCATTTGTGTCATTGGATGAACATTTTAGGTCATTTTCGTCCTCCCTAGGCTTATTCTTGTCCAATTAGGGTTTTTAACCAATCTTGTGCATCCAATAAGTTCATTTGTGTCATTGGATGAACATTTAGGTCATTTTCGTCCTCCCTAGGCTTATTCTTGTCCAATTAGGGTTTTTAACCAATCTTGTGCATCCAATAAGTGTCATTTGTGTCATTGGATGAACATTTAGGTCATTTTCGTCCTCCCTAGGCTTATTCTTGTCCAATTAGGGTTTTTAACCAATCTTGTGCATCCAATAAGTTCATTTGTGTAATTGGATGAACATTTAGGTCATTTTCGTCCTCCCTAGGCTTATTCTTGTCCAATTAGGGTTTTTAACCAATCTTGTGCATCCAATATAGTTCATTTGTGTCATTGGATGAACATTTAGGTCATTTTCGTCCTCCCTAGGCTTATTCTTGTCCAATTAGGGTTTTTTAACCAATCTTGTGCATCCAATAAGTTCATTTGTGTCATTGGATGAACATTTAGGTCATTTTCGTCCTCCCTAGGCTTATTCTTGTCCAATTAGGGTTTTTAACCAATCTTGTGCATCCAATAAGTTCATTTGTGTCATTGGATGAACATTTAGGTCATTTTCGTCCTCCCTAGGCTTATTCTTGTCCAATTAGGGTTTTTAACCAATCTTGTTCATCCAATAAGTTCCAATTTGTGCATCCATAAGTTCATTTGATGAACATTTAGGTCATTTTCGTCTCTCCCTAGGCTTATTCTTGTCCAATTAGGGTTTTTAACCAATCTTGTGCATCCAATAAGTTCATTTGTGTCATTGGATGAACATTTAGGTCATTTTCGTCCTCCCTAGGCTTATTCTTGTCCAATTAGGGTTTTTAACCAATCTTGTGCATCCAATAAGTTCATTTGTGTAATTGGATGAACATTTAGGTCATTTTCGTCCTCCCTAGGCTTATTCTTGTCCAATTAGGGTTTTTAACCAATCTTGTGCATCCAATAAGTTCATTTGTGTAATTGGATGAACATTTAGGTCATTTTCGTCCTCCCTAGGCTTATTCTTGTCCAATTAGGGTTTTTTAACCAATCTTGTGCATCCAATAAGTTCATTTGTGTCATTGGATGAACATTTAGGTCATTTTCGTCCTCCCTAGGCTTATTCTTGTCCAATTAGGGTTTTTAACCAATCTTGTGCATCCAATAAGTTCATTTGTGTCATTGGATGAACATTTAGGTCATTTTCGTCCTCCCTAGGCTTATTATTCTTGTCCAATTAGGGTTTTTAACCAATCTTGTGCATCCAATAAGTTCATTTGTGTAATTGGATGAACATTTAGGTCATTTTCGTCCCTCCCTAGGCTTATTCTTGTCAATTAGGGTTTTTAACCAATCTTGTGCATCCAATAAGTTCATTTGTGTCATTGGATGAACATTTAGGTCATTTTCGTCCTCCCTAGGCTTATTCTTGTCCAATTAGGGTTTTTAACCAATCTTGTGCATCCAATAAGTTCATTTGTGTCATTGGATGAACATTTAGGTCATTTTCGTCCTCCCTAGGCTTATTCTTGTCCAATTAGGGTTTTTAACCAATCTTGTGCATCCAATAAGTTCATTTGTGTCATTGGATGAACATTTAGGTCATTTTCGTCCTCCCTAGGCTTATTCTTGTCCAATTAGGGTTTTTAACCAATCTTGTGCATCCAATAAGTTCATTTGTGTCATTGGATGAACATTTAGGTCATTTTCGTCCTCCCTAGGCTTATTCTTGTCCAATAGGGTTTTTAACCAATCTTGTGCATCCAATAGGCCGTGTTTGTGTCATTGGATGAACATTTAGGTCATTTTCGTCCTCCCTAGGCTTATTCTTGTCCAATTAGGGTTTTTAACCAATCTTGTGCATCCAATAAGTTCATTTGTGTCATTGGATGAACATTTAGGTCATTTTCGTCCTCCCTAGGCTTATTCTTGTCCAATTAGGGTTTTTAACCAATCTTGTGCATCCAATAAGTCATTTGTGTCATTGGATGAACATTTAGGTATTTTTCGTCCTCCCTAGGCTTATTCTTGTCCAATTAGGGTTTTTAACCAATCTTGTGCATCCAATAAGTTCATTTGTGTCATTGGATGAACATTTAGGTCATTTTCGTCCTCCCTAGGCTTATTCTTGTCCAATTAGGGTTTTTTAACCAATCTTGTGCATCCAATAAGTTCATTTTGTGTCATTGGATGAACATTTAGGTCATTTTCGTCCTCCCTAGGCTTATTCTTGTCCAATTAGGGTTTTTAACCAATCTTGTGCATCCAATAAGTTCATTTGTGTCATTGGATTAACATTTCAGTCATTTTCGTCCTCCCTAGGCTTATTCTTGTCCAATTAGGGTTTTAATATAATCTTGTGCATCCAATAAGTGTGTTTGTGTCATTGGATGAACATTTAGGTCATTTTCGTCCTCCCTAGGCTTATTCTAGTCCAATTAGGTTTTTAACCAATCTTGTGCATCCAATAAGTTCATTTGTGTCATTGGATGAACATTTAGGTCATTTTCGTCCTCCCTAGGCTTATTCTTGTCCAATTCGGTTTTACCAATCTTGTCATCCAATAAGTTCATTTGTGTCATTGGATGAACATTTAGGTCATTTTCGTCCTCCTAGGCTTATTCTTGTCCAATTAGGGTTTTTAACCAATCTTGTGCATCCAATAAGTGTGTTTGTGTCATTGGATGAACATTTAGGTCATTTTCGTCCTCCCTAGGCTTATTCTTGTCCAATTAGGGTTTTTAACAATCTTGAGCATCCAATAAGTTCATTTGTGTCATTGGATGAACATTTAGGTCATTTTCGTCCTCCCTAGGCTTATTCTTGTCCAATTAGGGTTTTTAACCAATCTTGTGCATCCAATAAGTTCATTTGTGTCATTGGACGAACATTTAGGTCATTTTCGTCCTCCCTAGGCTTATTCTTGTCCAATTAGGGTTTTAACCAATCTTGTGCATCCAATAAGTTCATTTGTGTAATTGGATGAACATTTAGGTCATTTTCGTCCTCCCTAGGCTTATCTTGTCCAATTAGGTTTTTAACCAATCTTGTGCATCCAATAAGTTCATTTGTGTAATTGGATGAACATTTAGGTCATTTTCGTCCTCCCTAGGCTTATTCTTGTCCAATTAGGGTTTTTAACCAATCTTGTGCATCCAATAAGTTGTTTGTGTCATTGGATGAACATTTAGGTCATTTTTCGTCCTCCCTAGGCTTATTCTTGTCCAATTATGATTTTTTAACCAATCTTGTGCATCCAATAAGTTGTTTGTGTCATTGGATGAAATTTAGGTCATTTTCGTCCTCCCTAGGCTTATTCTTAGTCCATTTAGGGTTTTTAACCAATCTTGTGCATCCAATAAGTTCATTTTGTGTCATTGGATGAACATTTAGGTCATTTTCGTCCTCCCTAGGCTTATTCTTGTCCAATTAGGGTTTTTAACCAATCTTGTGCATCCAATAAGGTTCATTTGTGTAATTGGATGAACATTTAGGTCATTTTCGTCCTCCCTAGGCTTATTCTTGTCCAATTAGGGTTTTTAACCAATCTTGTGCATCCAATAAGTTCATTTGTGTCATTGGATGAACATTTAGGTCATTTTCGTCCTCCCTAGGCTTATTCTGTATCCAATTATGGGTTTTTTAACCAATCTTGTGCATCCAATAAGTTCGTTTTTGTGTCATTGGATAACATTAAGGTCATTATTTCGTCCTCCCCTAGGCTTATTCTTGTCCAATTAGGGTTTTTAACCAATCTTGTGCATCAATAAGTTCATTTGTGTCATTGGATGAACATTTAGGTCATTTTCGTCCTCCATAGGCTTATTCTTGTCCAATTAGGGTTTTTAACCAATCTTGTGCATCCAATAAGTGTGTTTGTGTCATTGGATGAACATTTAGGTCATTTTCGTCCTCCTTAGGCTTATTCTTGTCCAATTAGGGTTTTTAACCAATCTTGTGCATCCAATAAGTTCATTTGTGTCATTGGATGAACATTTAGGTCATTTTCGTCCTTCCTAGGCTTATTATTCTTGTCCAATTTAAGGTTTTTTAACCAATCTTGTGCATCCAATAGGTTCATTTGTGTCATTAGATGAACATTTAGGTCATTTTCGTCCTCCCTAGGCTTATTCTTGTCCAATTAGAGGTTTTAACCTATCTTGTGCATCCAATAAGTTCATTTGTGGTCATTGGATTAATAATTAGGTCATTTTTCGTCCTCCATAGACTTATTCTTGTCCAATTAGGGTTTTTAACCAATCTTGTGCATCAATAGGTCATTGTGTTTGTCCTGTGCTTATTGTCCAATGGAGGGTTTTAACCAAGTTCATTTGTGTCATTGGATTAACATTTAGGTCATTTTCGTCCTCCGTAGGCTTATTCTTGTCCAATTAGATTTTTAACCAATCTTGTGCATCAATAAGTTCATTTGTGTAATTGGATGAACATTTAGGGTCATTTTCGTCCTCCCTAGGCTTATTCTTGTCCAATTAAGGTTTTTAAACCAATCTTGTGCATCCAATAAGTTGTTTGTGTCATTGGATGAACATTTAGGTCATTTTCGTCCTCCATAGGCTTATTCTTGTCCAATTAGGGTTTTTAACCAATCTTGTGCATCCAATAAGTTCATTTGTGTAATTGGATTGAACATTTAGGTATTTCGTCCTCCCTAGGCTTATTCTAGTCCAATTAGGGTTTTTAACCAATCTTGTGCATCCAATAGGTGTTTTGTGTCATTGGATTAACATTTAGGTCATTTTCGTCCTCCCTTGGCTTATTCTTGTCCAATTAGGTTTTTAACCAATCTTGTGCATCCAATAAGTTCATTTGTGTCATGGATGAACATTTAGGTCATTTTCGTCCTCCTAGGCTTATTTCTGTCCAATTAGGGTTTTTTTAACCAATCTTGTGCATCCAATAGGTGTGTTTGTGTCATTGGACGGAACATTTAGGTCATTTTCGTCCTCCCTAGGCTTATTCTGTCCAATTAGTATTTTTAACCAATCTTGTGCATCCAATAGGGTGTCATTTGTGTCATTAGATTAACATTTAGGTCATTTTCGTCCTCTCTAGGCTTATTCTAGTCCAATTAAGGGTTTTTAACCAATCTTGTGCATCCAATAAGTTCATTTTGTGTCATTGGATGAACATTTAAGGTCATTTTCGTCCTCTATCCCTAGGCTTTAATTCTTGTCCAATTAGGGTTTTTAACCAATCTTGTGCATCCAATAGGTATTTTGTGTCATTGGATGAACATTTAGGGTCATTTTCGTCCTCCCTAGGCTTATTCTAGTCCAATTAGTGTTTTAACCAATCTTGTGCATCCAATAAGTTCATTTGTGTCATTGGATGAACGTTTAGATATTTTCGTCCTCCCTAGGCTTATTTTTAGTCCAAATTAGGGTTTTTTAACCATCTTATGCATGCAATACGTATGTTTGTATCATTGGATTAACATTTAGGTCATTTTCTTCTTCCCTAGCTTATTCTATATGCATTGCTCCATCTATTTACACAACAGAATATGGAAATTTCTAGATTTGTATTATATTCATTGCCTAATTTATTTGCATCAAACAGAATATGGAAATTTCTAGATTTGTATATTCATTGTCTAATTTAGTTGCATCAACAGAATATGGAAATTCCTGAGCATCGAAAATGGATGTATAAGAGACTTCTTCCAAATTGGACAGGATTGAGTAATGAATTTATTAATGGTGTTCAGGATTTTGTGAAGAGCGCAATTAAGAAAACCAACTTTTCTGATAATGGGGGTAAACTTAGTTGTCCTTGCAAAAAACATAGAAACATAGACTACTTAACTCCAAGTGAGGTTATGGTTGATTTGTATAAGCATGACTTCTAGCCAAATTATTCGTGTTGGGATTAACATGGGGAGGAAGCTTTGAGTTCAAATAATAGAAATACAAATACATCAACAAGGAAGATACATCGAGTCAGTCTTTAGATGTTAAGCCACAAAATAATCCATATGAGTGTCTAATTTTTGATGCAATTAGGTCAGAAATTATGGGCCAATTTGAGCAACCCATCGAGGAACCTCCAAATAAGGAAGCCAAAGTTTTTTATGATTTGTTACAATCTGCACAAAGACCATTGTGGGATGGTTGTGATACACATTCTGAATTGTCTATGGCGGTTAGAATGTTGAGTATTAAAGCTGAAGGGAATATATCGCAACAGAGCTTTGATGAGATACTTCAAGTTATGAAAGAGGGTATGCCTAATGATAACATGCTCATCCCTAATTTTTACAGAGCAAAGAAGTTGGTATCAAAACTAGGAATGGAAAGTAAACTTATAGATTGTTGCATCAAAGGGTTTATGTTGTACTACAAAGATGATCAAATAGAAAAAGAGTGTCGATTTTTGTCATGCTCCAAGGTACAAGGTAGGTAAGGGTGGTAAGGAGGTTCCTTTAAAGCATATGCCTTATCTACCACTCACACCAAGGTTAAAGAGATTATACGGGTCTATGAATTCTGCACACCATATTTGATGGCACTATGAGCATCAACAAGTTCAAGGTGTCCTCGAACATCCCTCAGATACTGAAGCATGGAAGCACTTTGATCTAACACATCCAAATTTCTCTTATGAACCACGCAACGTGAGACTTGGATTATGTACTGATGGGTTCACTCCCTTTGGCCAATTTGGTTCTCAATATTCGTGTTGGCCTGTAATTGTGACTCCTTACAACCTTCCTCCTTGGATGTGTATGACACTCCTTATTTGTTCTTGACAATTATGCTTCCTGGTCCTCACAATCCCAAAAGTAAGATTGATGTGTATTTGCAGCCTTTGATTGATGAGTTAAAGTTATTGTGGGAAGAGGGTGCTTTAACTTATGATATTTCCACAAAACAAAATTTTGTAATGAGAGCTGCATTAATGTGGACAATTAATGACTTTCCTGCATATGGAATGTTGTAAGGATGGATGACTGCAGGAAAATTGGCATGTCCCTATTGCATGGAACGTAGAAAAGCGTTCCATTTGAGGCATGGTGGCAACACGTCGTGGTTTGATTGCCATAGACAATTCTTGCCAAATGATCACTTATTTAGAAGAAATAAAGATGCATTTTATAAGAATAGGATTGAAAAGTCAGAACCCCCTCCTAGGTTGACTGGGCAAGAAATATGTCAGAGAGTTCATATGAACCCAATGATAATTGATAGTAATGAAATTCAAATACCAGGGTATGGAATTGATCATAATTGGACAAAACGAAGCATTTTTTGGGATTTGTCTTATTGGAGCACTAATTTGATTCGGCATAATCTTGATGTCATGCATATTGAAAAAAATGTGTTCGATAATGTGTTTAATACTATTATGGACATTAAAGGGAAAACTAAAGATAACATAAAGGCAAGAATGGACTTGAAAGATTACTTCAAACGCAAGGACATGGAAATACATGAACAAAGTAATGGGAGGATCATAAAGCCCAAGGCAAACTACACATTTACTTTGGAACAAAAAAGAGCAATTTGTGAATGGGTAAAAAGTTTAAATATGCCAGATGGATATGCTTCAAACTTGGCTAGATGTGTTGACATGAAGGAAGGAAAGTTACATGGAATGAAAAGTCATGATTGTCATGTGTTCATGGAACATTTACTTCCAATTGCTTTTATCTCTCATTACCAGAACAAACATGGAAGCCTTTAACTGAGCTTAGTCATTTCTTTAGAGATTTATGCTCAAGATCTGTAAGACCCATAATTTTAAAGTACCATTTATGTATTTTGGTGTATTTTGGATTTTGGCTCGGAGGCTTTTAAGCCAAAGTAATAATATTTTGGAGTTTTATAATCAAAAAGATATTTAAATGCCGATTAAGATTTCTCGTCGATAAATAAATTGAAATTAACTGCGGTGAATCCTTTACGTAGAATTTAATGCGTTACGGGTGAAATGGTAATTTAACAAATATCTAGATTTAACATATTTGTTAAGTTATATTTATTATATATATTTATTGTATATATGTTTGATTGAGGGGAAAGGAAAAGGAAATAGAAAAAAAGGAAAGGAAAATAGAAAAGAAAGGAAAGGAAATAGAAAGGAAAGAGAATAGAGGAAAGGAAAAAGGAAAGAAAACCAAATCCATCGTCTTCTTCCTCTGTGACCGTGAACCAAATTCCCTCCTTTCTCCATTTTCATTTTCGTCGCTTTCTTTTTTTCAAAACTAGTAACCCAAGGTTTGGGGGAGAGTTAGATCAAGGTTTTCGCAACTCCACTCTTCCTCTTTGATTCGAAAACGAAGAAAAACGGTTTTTGAGATCCAAACACAAACCCCTCCGTTTTCTTCTTGATCCAAGCTTCATTTCTCGAAGAGATAGAAGGGAAAGTTGCTCAACACCACGCTACGGTGCTAGTGAACTAATTTGGAAGCGGCGTCGCGAGCGGAGATTTTACCGGAATTACTCGCGGTACCGGAAACGCACGTTAAAGCTAACGTTGAGGTAAGGGCTCCTTCCAAACTTCTAGTTTGCATTAGGGACTTATCTGTAGTTGTGTGGGAAGGAATTGTTAGGGTTTAATGTATCGATTTGGGGAAAAACGAATCTAATGCGTTATGGGTAAAACCTTAGAGTTAGGTTTTGTTTATATTGATGAATGTTTCGTGGTAAATGAATTTGAAGTCATTGTGTATGATTATGAGTAAATGAAATTTGATGTATCTGGTGTTATGTTGCGTTGATTTGTGTTCGTTGTATTTGGAGTGTCCATACTTGATGTTTGTTAATTGGTGTGGTTGTTGTGAATTATGGTTTGAATGTGAGAGTATGTTTGAGTTTGTTTCCGTGGAATTTGAAAACCATTAGAGTTAAACGAGTATTAAAAATGGGGAATCTTTTAATACCTCGGTTTACTTAATGTGCATTTGAGGAAAAGGTTTAAGTTAACTGGGCGTTGAGAATGGGGAATCTCTTAATGTCCCGGTTACTTAACGATCGTTTTTGAAAATCGTTCCGGTAAATGAGTATTAAGAATGGGGAATCTCTTAATGACTCGTTTACTGAATATCTTGTGTGAAAATCGTTTAAGTCAAAAGTATATTAAGAAATGGGAATCTCTTAAATATGTATGTTTGCTTAACATTTCGTTTTGAAAATCATTAAGATAAATCAGTATTAAGAATGGGGAATCACTTAATGTCTTATTTATTTAATGTTGTTTTGAAAATCGTTTAAGTTAACTGGGCGTTAAGAAATGGGGAATCTCTTAATGTCTTGGTTTACTTAATGTTTGTTGTGAAAGTCGTTTAAGTTAAATGGGTATTAAAAATGGGGAATCTTTTAATATCTGCATTTGCTTAACGTCTGTTGTGAATGGAGTCGGTATATATGTTCATGCATTTTCATCCTTTTTGTAAATCGTGCAGACCCGTGATAGGTGGCACCTTGATAAATAGTACTTTGGCCTGTGATAGGCGGTACATTTATGATTTACGTTTTTGAAAACCGTGCAGACCCGCGATAGGTGGCACCTCGATAAACGATACGGGCCCGTGATAGGCAGTACGTTTATGGTTTTCGGTTCTTTGGTAAATTGTGCAGACCCGTGATAGGTGGCACCTTGGTAAATAGTACTTTGACCTGTGATAGGCGGTACATTTACATTTACGTTATTTTAGTAAACCGTGCAGACCCGTGATAGGTGGCACCTTGGTAAACGATACGGGCCCGTGATAGGCAGTACGTTTATGGTTTACGCTTTTAGTAAATCGTGAAGACCCGTGATAGGTGGCACCTCGTAATTGGTACTTGTGGCCTGCGATAGGCCGGTACAATTATGATTTCGGCCCTTCGAGGAGGGTTTTTGGTTTGGGAATTCCGAGTCCATGGCAATTTTGGCAATCGCATTGCATTAGGGTGCTTGGCCCGCGAGTCGTGGTTGATTTGAGTTTTATGATT
>PGWS01005607.1:0-10379 GCA_002896235.1 Cicer reticulatum
TAGACATGCCAATTTTAACTTCTTTCTTATCATGTTCAGTCCCTAAATTGATCACCTCAAAAGGTTATTGATAAGGTTGGATTATCTTAGCTTCCAGTTCAATTAACCTTTCTAGTTCTGGGTGAGGCTCACAATCGTTTTCATAATCCTCATCAGCGTGATTAACTGGGTGTTCAAAATTACAAGGAAGTGTTCTAGCGCTGCTATTTTCAACATATTCATTTTCGACTCTACATGGTTTAAATTTAAGAAGAAAAAGGAAAAAAAAAAAGAAAATATGAATAAAGATTGCCAAAAAACAAAAAGAAAAACAGTTGGAGAATTCAAAAATGCGTTTATTGATAATAAGTAGGAAATTGAAATACATGCGCCCTAAATATTTATCCTTATAGCCTTGGGCAGAGCAAAAGGAGTTAAAATCCATAATTACTTTGAATATGAGTTAACAAACACGGGAAACTCGATGATCTTCCAACTATTGAGATTGGTGTTTGGAGAACAAGGTACCCAATTTGAGGTTCATCATCCACAGACGATCCTCTTTCTACAACAGCACTTCCAGCACTTTGAAAAGTTTGATGAATGTCACAAATAGGATCTTTAGTGAATTTGATACCGATTTTCCAACGAGCTAGCTTGCTTTCTCGTTTTTCTTTTACAACATTCTCTTGATCAGCTTGGTAGGTACATATCTAACCGTACTTATCCTTCTTTTCTGGTATTTTCTATCATTTCCGAATTAACAAAGCTCATCCTTCCAACATGGATTTTTGTAGACTTCAATGATGTGGTAGATAGTTTTTGGTTCTTTTTAAACGAAATCCTTCACCCATGAAGACAACATTGGTGATTTCTAATGCTTGGAAGGAAGTCTCAATGGCTTCCTCTGCTTCTTCAATGTATCCGTAGAAGATAGATGACTCACTTATCATTCTTCTTCCCCAGATATTATCACTAGCTTATTGTTCATATAACTTTAGCTTTTTGATGGAGAGTGGATGTTACTGCTCCAGCAGCGTGAATCCACGGTCTCCCTAAAGGAATTGTACCTGGCTTAATATCCATAACTTGGAAAGGTTATTCCAAAGTTATGGATCCGATTTGAATCAGCAGGTCAATCTCACCAACAACTTGTCTTATGGATCATCAAACGCTTTCAACCACCATAGCACTCGGCTTCAAGAAGCTCCGTCAACAAAAAGTTTTGAAAGTGTCGATTCGGCATGACATTACGATGAACCGTTATCTACTAGCACTCGTGCAAGATATGATCATGACACCTCACAGAGATTGTAGTGTTTTATTATGCTCCATCCCTAGCTGGTAATTCGTCATCGCTAAAATTCAACTCGCTACTGCCGCGATGATATTACGACAACTCCATCAAACTCGTCCACAGTATATCATGAGTAATGGGCCTCATTTTAAAACTTTCATCAGTGCTCTTTTCTATGCGCTTCAGAGTTTAATAACAAAGAAATAACAGATATCTTAGAGAGGTTTGATTTAGTTGATCTACCACCTTATACTCATTTTGCTTGATAAACTTCAATTTGTTAGCTTCTTTCTTCACCACTGTCTTTTAGCAAGTTTCTGATCTTTTATGGCATGATACATAACCTCTTTCCCTTTTTCTCCATAACCTTCTTTTCTCTGAGTTGTTCAGGAGTGTATACTCGACCACTATGGGTCATCCCGCCAATCCTGAAATATTGGTGAATTCAGTACCTTGAGGCTTAAAGATATCACATGATTGATGATTTACTAAATGGGATGTGACTTCATAACTCCATGGAACCGCTTTGTTATTTTCATAAGGAAAAGAAGTTGGTGCTTGAACAATTATTGCATTTTTCCCACTATGAGTTGGCTTAGGATTCTCTTTTCTATAGAGGATTTCCAATGGTCTTCGAAAAGATCTATTTTTTTCATGCATGGCTTTATGGTTGATAACATAACATCTTTTGCGTACTGGTCTATCTCTTCTTCAATGAGATTGACAACGGCATCTCCATGACCCGACAAAGGATTATTCCCTACATTTGGACCGTCTTCCTTGAAGGTGAGCCATTTTGAATTAATCAATTCTTGCACTTTAGTTTTTAAGGCTTGACATCTTCGACAAGATGCCCACGGCTCCATCATGGTATTCTCATTTGGCATTTGGATTATACCATTTCGGGAATGGTGGTTCTAGAGGTTTCATTAGCCTCAGGACTACACTGAATTTTTGAAGTAAGTGAGGCAACAATTGGCTGTACGTGACGGGAATTGGGTCAACAAGTTATCTTTTTTCTCAATTGACACGTGGTCTGTAGTGGATTTGAGATTGGATTTTGGTTCCATTGACTTTGTTGGGAAATACGCAGGTGGTGATTGATAAAAAGAATGGTCTTAAGGGTGATATTGAGGGTATGAAGCTTGTGTGTTGCGGCCACATATGGATAAGGATGTAAGGAGTTTGTGGTATCGAGGGTTGGAAGTTTTGGGGGTCAATAGAATTGATGGGTGGAAAAATAGAGACTCTGGGATTTACCATTATAGCGTTAACGTCCCCTTCTTTCTTTTTTGTGAATGTCGCTTGGGGTCTTTAATGCCAGTTGCTGCAATGCGATCTTGCACTCCTCGTCCACTTTCTATCTTTTCCCTATTATGACAGGTCAAAAAAGTTTGATTCACATACTCCCAATCATCTTATCATAAAAGGCGACTCGAGTTATCCATAAACTACCAACCATTTCTCTTTCAGATAAATGAGGTTCTACTTGTGATTTCATTCCCTCCACCATTGTGTATATTCTTTGAAAGCTTCGTTTCCTTTTTCAATGAATTTTTCAATTGCATCCTATTAGGGATCCCATGTCAATGTTTGACCTGTATTGCCTCAAGAAGGCATCAGCCAAGTCTTTCCACGAACGAATACGACTTCGCTCAAGATGCCATATAATTAACGATGCCCACTGCAAACTATTGAAAAAAATGAATGAGAAGTTTATCGTATGAGTAGAGAAGCCATTTTTCTACAATACATAGTTAGATGATTTTTAGGACATGTGTTTTGCCTTTGTGATTTCAAAGTCAGGAACCTTGACATTTTGGAGGGGGATGTCACATCAGGAACCAAATGTGAGGTTGAGCCAATCCGTTAGCATCAAAATGTGGCACTGAGGTACACTATAGTGGAATTTTCCGTGGGTATAGTGTTTGGGTGGCACATATCCCAGATGAGGTGGGGGTTTGTGATGGTTAAGTTTTGGGGGTGACACTGAGTGGTTTGGTTATTTCATGGGTGGTGACAGAGGCGAGTAATACCAGGCGGGAGACATATATTGGAAATTGCATAGTTGTGTGCGGAATGGTTGGTTAGTCGGGGTAAAACCCGGTGGGTGAGAAAGAGTAGTTTGTGTTCTTCATTACAATCGGAGGATCCCATCTGTATTCTCCTTCCTTGCCAAAGCCAGTATAGCTTCCAGAATTCGATCAACTTTTTCTTTCAAGTTTGTTGACATCCGCTCTTATCACCTCTTGGTTTTGCTCGAGTTCATCCATGATCTGGAATTCGCAACTGCGTTCGATAAGGGTGTCGGGGAAACAGCTTTATTGATTTTTTCTGTTTCTTTTTAATAAAAAATATAAAAAAATAAAATAAATTTTCTTCTATGAAGTATTAAATATGAAGTGATGGAAATGAATCAATTAGTGAATTTATGATAGTTGGATAAGGGGAATCATACACCTTAGGTAATAGCAGAACAGATGTATTCAGTGAAGAAAATAGAGGACTGGAAATCAAAAATAGAAAATCCTTCATGATAAGAGAAAAGAGTGACATCATATTTAAATTAAAAAACTACAATGATTGTGGGAATTTCAATCTTCTCTTTTAATAGACAACATCTTCTCCCTCCAATCTTCCTACCAACTTTTTGCAATATTGCGACGCAACTTGTAGACTTTGACTGAGTATTAAACAAATGCCATTACCGCATCAATCTCTCTTAGATGCTTTGGATTTTTTCAGACTTCTTTGATTAGCTAGCATTGCCAATTTGAAAAGTAGTTCCTTTCCCAATGTTCCTTTAATTTCGAACTTTATAGATCTCCTGATCTTTAATTGACCTAGCAACATATAAATCGATCCTCCCATATATATGGTTCGTCTTTAGGTCACTATAGATCTTTCTGGTAATCAATGTACATCAGCTCACTGAGAGATCTCCATTTCTATTCTTCAGTGCGTCTTGATGTTTTGACGAGTATATTCTCAATTTCTTCATTCTGTGCCTCTCATTCCTTACTTGACTCTCATATCAGCTACCATTTCTTTCAGTGTTTCTTTTTAAATCTTCAAACTCTTTTTTAATCTTCTTCTCAGAGCTTGCTGACTTTGTCCACAACTGCTTCCACATATAGGCATCTTCGATAGCTGCAATTCTTTTCTGCTTTCGCACATCCTAACTCTTCAATTGCAACTCTCAAACAATCTTGTATGTCAAGTTTATTTTCATTTTCAATTTTCAAGCCTCTTGTTTACTTCTTTCAATAAACTGACTTTTACATGTGTTTTCTGATCATAATTTCTCATTCTCTTGGGAGACTTTTTCTACTCCACATGTAGGCACTTTTTTCTCCTCTTCAGATTTCACAATGATGCTTTTGAGTTCTTCTATTCTTCATTGGTAGCAAGGGTAGTTCAGATATTTCCTGATCACTCGAGGGTGTACTGTGAAAGGTCACTTGATTCTTGGACTCTATTTTTGAGCCATTGTTATAGTTTCTTTTGTGCTGCAATTCTGCATCCAAGTACTTTTCTTTTCTAATGACTTTTCCCAAGCTCGACTAATCTTCGCAACATCGGTGGGTTACCTATACCCGTATTGTGCAAAATAAGTTCCAACGACTTATCTCTGTTTTTTCCAACATAGGGTAGCCAAGCTGTCTCAAAGCTACCGTCGGATTGTAATTAATACAACCTTTGGTTCATGATAGCACATTGGGAAATCTTCGCATTGACATATTACTTCCTCACCCCGTGTTCTCTATGATACTATGAATTGCTGTCCCTAATAGGCTCTATCTCTGACCCCTTCATGATTATTTTTATTCCACATGATACCCTCTTTTGAACATATGAGACATGAACCAGTATACAACATGCGAGCACAACACAAAATTGTTCCCCTTTCCTTCTCATGTCGCAATCTAGAGTAATATACATCAGCTATTGCGGGAATGATTTTGATTATTTTGTTAAGCTTAAGAGACATTGATGGCAGCAATCTACAAAATTATCAGGTTTTGGGATAACTCATGATATCAGAGCCAGAACATCTATACATACTCATTCTTTTTTGAACGGCTAATCATGGCACTTTTGCTCTATTCTTGAAAAGCCATGAACGGATCCTTTTTCCTCTTTTGAACTGGCCAACTCTCTTATGTTGATTTTCAATACTTCAGATATTGCATCCAAACTCAGTGGTTGCCCAGTATATTGATAAGGATTTCCTTTCTCTAGGGTGTAACCCAATATTCGTTCAAATTCCTCTAATGTCGGGGCCAACTGGAAGTCTTGAAAGGTGAAACATCTTAAGAGAGGGTCGTAATACTGAGCCAAAGCCGTGAGTGCCCCTGTTTGCACATTTACTGCCAAGAGATTTAGGATATTCCCATATTTGAGAAAGAAACTATCATGTTGTATAGTTTTCATTTGATTGTTAATGTCTCTTAAACTTTTCAAATCAGGTTGCTTGAACTTTAAAAGTAAATTTTTTCTTTTTTCTGATCCCATTGTCTACTTTAGTTTAACACGTGACTAAGATTACTATGATTCCCCAATATCCTGAAAATTGATGCAAGATGCCAATTCATTTTCAAAAGAAACAATGTTATGAGATATGAATGCAATTATGTAGAATGCAGTTGTGAATATATACGACTTTTGAATGAATGTATAGGTATTTTTACTTATATAAATATTCTTATGATGGAAAGGTCTATTGACATTTATGTTAAGTGAAATTACTCACAAGGGCTCTATAGTCTAAAACACGGTTCCTAGAGCCAATAATCTCATTTGGGAATATGTAGTCAACACAACAATAGTATAACTATTTTTGGAGTGCCAATTCCCTCAATAAGATCAAACTCCTAGTGAGAATTTCAGATAACCAATACAGGTGTACATTCAGAAAAGGGCTACCACTACACAACCTCGAAAATAATACTTAAGTTTTTGTTCAAACCTGGGTGTAAGGTTCACTCGTAAGTGTGTGTCTTAGTAAAAGTGTAGGGTGTGGAATAAGTATAATTCAATAACTCTATAACGATATAAACATGCATGATTAAACATAATAAATAAATGAATAAATAAATAAAATGATTACAAGCTTAAAAAATATTATAAATATCAACTAATTTATTATAAAAATAAATAAAAGAAAATGAAAAACAAACAAAAATAATAAAAAAGTTAAGAATTATGCACAATTAAATTATTACGCCTGACTCTCTAAAATGATCCCCAGTGGAGTCGCCACCTGTCGCGGCCTAAAATTTCGAGTTTTCCTCGAATTCAATGGAGTCGCCACCAAAATTTATTTTAAAATAGGGAAAATATTGGGAAACCCTTAAAATAGTAAAAATAAAAAAAATATGGTCTTTGAAACCAAATTTTGAGTTCGGGAGTCGTTTATGCGTAGGGAAGGTATTAGCACCCTACGACATCCGTTAAAATACGGTTACCTATAATTAATTGTGCAAAATTAATATTAACTTAAGTATATTTATTTTTCTTTATTATTAAATATGAATAACAATTATTACTATACTTAAAATATGATTTTGAAATAAATATGTACTTAACAAATAAAGGACAAAAGAAAGAAATTTTTATTTATGTGCTTGACAAGAATGTGATCTTGCTCCTACGTATCTCCCGGTGCGATGGAGAAATCAAAGCTACGTAGTTCTTGGTGTAGAAAATGTTTATGTGTTGAGTGTGTTTTAAAGAAAATTTGTTTTGTGATAAAAAAAATGTTTTGACAAAATAGAAAAAATAAAATAGTTTAATTTGAATAAATACTTTAAAATACGAGTTTTAAGACGAATCAGGTTGTACAACTTGTGTCCCAAAACTCAAGGAATAAAGAAGATGTCACATCTAATTTAATCCTCTAAAAATATTTTATTGTTCTCGATTTTTAAATTGAGTTTCAAAACCACCAAGTAGTACAACTTGTGTTTTAATAACTCGAAGATAAAAAAAGTTACATCTAATAAATAAATCGATTTTAGATTAGTTCATTAAGATAAATAAATGAATAAATAAATAAATAAAGAGAGTTTTAGGACTATCAAGTTGTACCACTTGTGTCCTAACAACTCAAAGATTAAAAGATGTCACATCTAATTAATCTTTTAAAATTCGATTATAAATATTCTTTGCTTTTTAAAAAAAATTGATGTTAAATATGAAATAAGTTTAAATAATTCTGCAAAATAAAGTCAGTAGTAAACACACACAAAATGGTAAAAAAAAATACATGGACTTGTAATATGATCTATTAAATAAATAAACATTTTAATAGAAAAACATATTCAAATGTAAAATCTTTCAAAATAGCTTTTAAGTAAATAAGTGATTGAAACAAAACTTATTTTTATATTAAATAGCACAATCGAAAGTTAAAAACAAAAAAAAAAACGATTAATACCATTCATAAATAAAATAAATGATGTTTATTATCAATTAATTACATCCATAATTATTTATAACAAATAGAAATTAAATGGAAATTGTAGCAGAATTTTTATTAATTAAATGGAATAAAGTGATGGAAATATAAGTTATTGGCAATGCTATAATGCCTAGCTAGCATAGCAAAGCAATGTTAAATCCAACCAGTCTGGCAAGCGATCAAAGCAAATGTTAAGTCCGAACAGCCTGGCAAACGGTTCAAATAGGCTGGCATAAAGCAAAACGTGTTTGAAAAGGGAAACCGCAACTGAGCATCCATGGTAAAAGAACAAATCCAATTTTAAGCTTTATTAACACAATAAAAAATGATTTCAACCAAAAACAACATCCACACAATCAAAACAAAATTCCATCTTTGAAATAAATTAAATCTAGTTTCACATTTTAGCTTCCAATCTAAGCAGCAAACATGAAGATAATGAGAAGATACATGCCTTTTCAGATACCGATGAAGATAGAGACGGTGGTTCGCGGTGGAAGTTTAAACGACGGTGACGCTTTCTGTTTCTTCTTCTTCTCTTTCTTTTTATGTGTTTTTCATCAATATTAATCTCATAGCCCTCCTCCTCCCCTTTCTTTTTGAAATTTGATAGGGCGTATTTATAGAGTTTATTTATCTGTTTAGTTGCTTTCTTGCTTGCCTTGGTCCTTCTCCATCAATGTCCTGTTGATGTTTCGGTCTTCTTTGCTCATCATCTGCATTTTTCTGCACCTTTGATGTCTTCATATTTTAGATTAATGTTCTGATCTGTTCATTGCTGAGCTTTTATTTGTCTTTTAGTTTCTTTTTTTTAAACTAAATTTGTCTCTTTCTTCTATCAGTTGTGCAAAGGCTGACTATAGAAAATGCTTTTTTGTTTCTCCAATTATTACAAAGAAAGGCTGGTGCCCTCACCATGACACTGTATTCAGGAACAGAAAGGAGCAGTAAAGGATAACAACAAAACAGAGCCCAAGCAGGCTGGCTTAATTTTGGTTCAATTTGATGTAACGTAATTAAAATTGTAAATTGAGACATAATGAAATATTTATTGTAAATTTTTATTTCGTTTTTAATACATATTTCCTTTTTTTGAGTTACTTTCCTTTTGATTTATTTTTAACAAAAATGGACAAATTGGGTACACCTGGTGCTTCAGCCATAATTTAGGAGAAGATGATGGAACAAGCTGCACCTAGAATTTATTTATTTTTTTTTATTATAATGATTCAAATTAGAGAAACTAATTATGATAAAATCAAACTCCAAAGATCAAATTGGTTCAAGACTTTTCAAACACAACACAGTGAATTATTAACAAAATTAAAAATAATTGACAAGGCCACAATTAATTAATTTTAAAATATTGAAATTCTTTAAAATGAATTGATACTAGGCATATGAAAACGTCTGAAGAACACATGAACTACAAAGGACACAACCAATTGTAATGATTTATTTAAAACGGTACGAAAAAGTGAGCATAGCAACATATATGAAATAATACATAAAATTAATCATTTAATATATATATATATATATATATAATATTATATTATTATATATATATTATATATTAATATATATTATATAATTCTAGGTGCAAGCTTGACCCCAACATATTCTCCTAAATCTGTTGAAGCACCAGGTTTGGCCACTCCTGTGAATGAGCCAGCATCAGCATCATCTGTCAAAAGTGCAACAACATTAGCATTGTTCCCTATTTCAGCTGGATCCTTTCTTGTTTTCCTTTTATCTTTATTCTCAGTCCTTTGAGTCATTTCTAGTTTCATTTTTATACACATGAGGGACTATTTTTATGTTTGTTGAGTTTTACTATTGTAACATCCCAAAATTTTATAATAAACTATTTTATTAATTAAATAGAATTTTAAATAATTAATTTGATGATTAATATTATTTTAGAATATATGTTGATAAATTTTGTGGCTAATTTTCGTTATATGGATGATTTCTATGATGTGCTAGTTTGATACATGCTATATTAAGTGAGCGATATAAATAATAAATAATTTATTTTATTATTTTATATATTTTTCTAAAAATAATAGTATTTTAGTGTAATATTTTAAAGAATAAGATTTTATGTTATTTTAAGTGTATATGTGTGTTGGTAATTATGTGATATCTTCTTTGTATGTTTGATAATTTGTAAAGTGTCACATATATTATTTAATTATTTCTAAGTATCTTCTTATTTTAATTATTTACTTTTATAAATAATAATGCTTCAGATATTAGTAATTGTTTGTTTGAGTTTCTTTATTTTTAAATACTTGTTATGGTATTGTGATTTTATATATGTTTATTATGATTTAGTAATTAATATAAAATATTGATGTTATATTATTTATTTTATAATTTTGACTATTTTCTTAATGATGAATGGAATTATAATGCTGGAGTATTTTGAGAATAAGTAAAAATTGTAGAGATTATTTTTTGATTATTAGTCATACGGAGATTAGTTTTAAAATTATTAGTAATTTTTTATATTGATAATTGTAATTACTCTAATTTAATATTATTAATTATGAAATTATTATAATGTTTTGGAAATTTAATGATGTTTGGAAGAGTGTTAAAAAATGAGATTAAGTAACAATTAATTTTGTTTTA